>JBCIKM010386442.1:0-17277 GCA_039654465.1 Melibe viridis
ACAAAAGTACTCAGTACATTTAACTTGTGACCCTGCAGTCATGTACCAAAAGGCATGAAATAAGGGATGAGCATTGAATTCCAAACTAGACAACAATGACAGAACATCACAGGAAGGGGGAAAAAGTAAGACGATAGCTTCAGGGTAAAAGAAAAGAAACAGAAGTAGAAGAGCCCACCAGGGACTCCCACCTGCTGCCATTGGAGGGCTTTCACCTCCTGCCGGTGCACAGGGGACCTACTTATATTCCCCGGGTCCTTACGGGGAGTCAGTACATTGGACTATGACTCTGGATACATGTACTAAAAGGCATGTCATAGTCATAGAGGACAAACACTGAAACCAAAACAAGACAAGAAAAACAGTATGCAAGAGAAAAAGGGGAAAAGGTAAGACGATAGCTTCAGTGGAAAAGAAAAGAAACAGAAATAGAAGCGTCCACCAGGGACACCCACCAATAGCCCACCAGGGACACCCATCAACAGCCCACCAGGGACACCCACCAACTGCCCACCAGGGACACCCACCAACTGCCCACCAGGGACACCCACCATCAACCCACCAGGGACACCCACCCACAGCCCACCAGGGACACCCACCAACAACCCACCAGGGACACCCACCAACAGCCCACCAGGGACACCCACCAACAGCCCACCAGGGACACCCACCAACAGCCCACTTGTTTGTTTCTGATCAGTGAGTGAAAAGAAAAATGGAGAGAACAGGGAAGGAAAACAAAACAATCTTTAATGAAATATATCAAAATAAAACACACACGCACAAAAAAAAACTCCAAGCATGTACCAATTAAAGTACAAAACACATCTCGTGTGCAACACCAATGGTCATCTCGTATGGAGAACATCAAAGACTATTTAGAAGGAGAATTCCCACTCCTAATCCTACTCTACCAAACTCCAAAGTGATTTTAATAACGTTGGAGTGAGGCAATCAAATTAGAATATATTTGTAAGGAAAAGTTGAAGGAGTGTCAAGAAAAAAACAAAACAATTTGATGGAACTGAAAGAATTGCAGTTTTCATTGATTAATTAATGTCTATAAAGTAACATCTTGAATAAGAAGAGGATCATATTGACAGAATAGAGAGACAAATACGAATTTCACTCTAAGTTCTAACTCTACACTCATTCCATGCCTCACTCTATTTCTTCTCTCTCTCTCTCTCTCTCTCTCCTCAAACACAAACACACACACAAACATTTTGTCTCCGTTTCCTCTCACTCTTACAGACTATCCAAACAAAGACTAGCATCGCCCCTCCCGAACGACTCCACTGAGCAAAATGTGTATGAAAACAAAACAAACAAAAACCCCAAACAACCTAAAGATTTTGCGGAAAAAAAAAAAAAGAACCAAAACAGAAAAAAAATCTATAAAACAAACCAAATTCAAAGCACCAAAATCGTTCACCAATGCAAACAACACGCCTTTCAATTCCCACGTACCGCTAACTTTATACAGAGGTAATGAATGATTCTGTACATAACTATAAACTCACTTTATTACGACAACTTTCACCAAGTCAAACACTTTTGCAAACATATTATGATAATATCTCAAGAATTTGGGTATTTTTTTGTTTTGACACAAATTCTAATCCAAAAAGCAGTGTTACACAACTTCACAAAGAGTCGAACTTTGCAACTAACTTTCTATTGCCTTGCGCTGGAATGGTCCACAGACCTTGACCTTGCAGCTTCAGCGTTTTCCCTCATACTCCAGGTTTTGAACCTCCAGAGCAGTTCAGCAAAAAAATTTAACTGGCCCAATTTCTTTTCATGAGGAAAAAAAACAGTAATATCTTATGGTGAGAGAAATTTGAACCAGAAGAAACCTTTAGAATCAAGTGTCTTCATTTCAATCCATATTTTGCTTACTGTCACTTCGGGTGTACATACAGTCTAAGCTGCAACTTCTTTTCCTAGATGCCGACATAGATGCTGATTATACTTGAAATTTTGTTGCCACAGCCACTTTTCGCTGAAGATGAAATGTAACTGGCAAGTGCACAGAAAAAGAAAAAAAGAGATAAATTAATAATATCCCAGCATAGATTCCACCATGAACCGTTGTTAACTTTTGAAAACTGGGCCTGAAAACTGCAATAATATTGTTGGTCAAGCTTTTCATTTTGATAAAGATCATTTGGAAAGACTAAATTGAAAATAATCATAGTTGGATAGACAGACCAAGTCAACAGCTATACTTTTTCTTTTAGCCCAACTAATGGTAATGGTAACAGCCCCGAGCAAAAAAGCTGGGTTGATAAAACAAAAAGATTCAGTGGTGCAGCTTACAGCCATGAAATTACGGTACACACACCCTGTGTGTCATGTCAGATTGGAACACTTTCCACAAAGTGGGTATTAGTATTACAATTTGTAAATACAAGGTTGAAATATGGAGGTTTACAACAAAGTCAAAATGTGACTGACGAGTGGGGCTACGGATGAGCTGAGGTAACTCAGAGAAAATTTATTTATGAGGTTCAATGTATGCAGTATATGGCACGGGACAAACGAATTTTGTGCCAAGACGATACAACAATCACAAAATGAAATATAGAAATGATTCAAAAGCCAAAACAAAACAAGATGAGACTCTGAGACCTCTCCCCAACCCACAAAAAAAAAGAACAAACAAACAAACATATAAGATTGAGAAAAAGAAAAGGAACTAGAAATCTTCATACTTCAAACTTATAACCGATAAACATCTTCTAAAAAATACATACAAAAATAAAAAACAAAGTATTTTCTTATTCTAAAACAAAGCTTATTTCCAACACCCAATTCTCTTAAATAGATTAAAGAAATTGTTGAAGTTTTTGGCAACAAAAGCAAAAGAACAGGAAAAGGTGATAGAATTAGAAAAATAAAAGGGAATTACAAAGCAGCAAAGACTGAAGAAAAGGCAAACAACGAATAAAATATTCAATGGAATTGATACAACTAACACACAAATCATAAATTGCACTTGTGGAGAAATTATTTGCCCTGTGAAGAGATAAAAACCCTGCCTTGACTTTTAGAACAAAAAAAGGCTTGAGGAAAATTCAACTAAAATCAATCAATGGTCACAACGACTCCCAACAAATAATGATGTAAACCATGAACACAAGGACCACATACTAAACAAGGACACCAACACACTAAACAAGGACACCAACACCGACGGGCGATCACTGATCTTTTTTATCTTCTCCTCGAACGTTGGTGTGAGAAGTCACTGGAGAGTCCAACTGGCTTTTTTCGAAGACAGACTTTGGTTCGGCCGCTAATCCTTGCAAGAATATGACGAGGCGGCAGGTGAGCAGTAAAGAAAATATTATGGCGGGACTCATCTTCTCTAGCCCTTCGTCCAGAGCGTAATGGGCGTAGATATCGTTCAATGTGATGAGAAGCAAACATAAATTTGCCACTTCCTTCAGTACACCTGGCAAGAAGCAAATAAACACAAAGCAAGCCATCTTAAAACCAACAATTGTGTATTTTTATGAAGAGTCGTTTCCCAATATGTGGCAGTGGTACTTGTTATTCATATGCATGTATTTACTTCAGGAGTTAAGAACTTATATATGATTGTTCAAAATGAAACTGCGTCATGCTAAGTCGAGGCTTACGCTGTTGTTTCATTGAAAAAAAGTCGAAAACAAGAATGTTAGAACTACCCCCCCCCTCCCCCTCCTGTTCCAAAGGTGGAACCCCAAACAAAAGGGTCTATCCTGGGTGCGCTGTGTAGACTCTCACTTTACTGGGAGGATGGTGGAGTACAATAATTTACAATTTATTTTGCACAGAAATCATTGACAAATCATCAAAAATGAATGACAAAAAACCAAGCGGCTCGGCCACAATGCCTGCAGATTGTGGAGCATCAAGGTTGTCTGGCCATGTGTGACTAGCAGTCACCCAAACATTGCGGGGTAGACCGTGGCACCCTGGTAGCTTTTTACCCTGCTGCTTTAACACTTCCGCCTATGTTGGGGGGGGGGGGGGGGGGGAAAGGACAGGGGATAGGGGACGGGATCAGGACCGGGACATCGAACAAGAGATAGTGTCCACTTTCTGACAGAGTTGCATGTCCACTTCATCCACAGTTGTGGCCCTGCCCCCAAAACAACATGCATACTCAGCGGCACTGAACTGAACCAAGATGCCTCAAGGATTCCTACTGCCGAGTCCACTGTTCCCCTGGAAACCCAGTCCTTTCTTTTGCCTCAGTTAGGCAAGGCAGCTCACCAGCAGAAACTAATGTCTCGGTCAGGAGCTGTGGGGGAGGATTATGGCCCGAGCATGTGGTTGAGCCTCAGGTTAGATTAGTAGGGTAAGCAGTACATGATCACAAGAGCAGAGGAAGATGCAATGGCATGTCATTCCAGTTGGGCTGACACTCTATTCATACTCCTATTGTTATTATGCCTGTATAATCTTCTTTGAGGCATGTTTGAGAATGGTGTGTGTGGACATTTTCCCCTATTGAGATAAAATCGTTAGAATCCCGTGATGTCTGTGTAATGATTATGTCATTCATGCCACAGTGTACTGTGATTGGAATTTGATGCGAGACAGAAATAAATTGTCAATATAATGCTTTCTGTTCCAAAATAGCTCTAAGGACTATGTCATTGAGAGAAAGTCGGGTGTGGTTGGTTGAAATTGTGAGTGCTTTCGCTCTCTGTACTTACATTCTTTGAGACATCTTTGGGTGCTGTTTGGACCATTTGACTGTACTTACACTTTCGTCCTTGCCTTTTGCTTCGGGACCTGCTATGTCGTGATATTTGGGAATCAAATTTCCCCTCGGTTTGTGTTTCTTGTGACAGGAATAAGCAAACTTTCTCAGTTGACTTATTAAATATGGCTATGGGAAAATACTGCTTGGTGTTCTATTCTAAAGGCATTTTATAGCTTTCCTCCTGGGATTATTCTGCCCCAGGCTCATGAGCTGTAATTGGGAATACTCCATACTGTTGCTTTAATTGTCTCAACTCATGTCTTCATCGACATTGTCCCGTATCCGCAAGTCGTTCTTTGCTGACAGATGCGTGAAATCAGAGAATTTTATCTTCTTACAACTCAGTCAGTCTCTAAAAGTCCCATCCAGTGGATGTGGTGTATGCAGTTGATTGATTCAAACAGTGGTCAACCTCTTTGCAGTGGTACTAATTAGGTTCAAACTCTTACAGGTATCTCGTTCCCACATCATACTTTTGATAACTTCTTTTTTTCTTTATTTTTACCTTTAGTACCTTTCGGTGTACGGTTTAATTGCTATGCACAAACTTTCGCCACTGATCCCTTTCTAGACTCTTTCTTTTTACATCTACAAGTTTACAACCTTTCTTTTCCACTATGTCTACAATTGCATCTTGCCACAATTTCTTTGGTCTACCTCTAGGCAACTTTCCCTGCTGTTTACTTCATATAACATGATACCAATAAAACAAAATTTAAAGTGGATAAAAGCAGGTAAAAAATAATAAGTGAATAAGTAATAAAACCCATGGAGCAAAAAGGGTTGGATTACATTTAAGCTAAAAAAGAATTATTTTCAAGGGAAATAGAATTTTTTCAAGAGAAAAGCTGCTAATAAATCAAATAAAAAGGTCTACTTGTGAAAATGCCAACTCCTTAAAAGGAAAAAGTTACATAAATAGCCATTTTGAATGAAGCAATTTGATTCTGATCAAAAGGTTTGAAGCTCAACTCATGAACTTTTTTCCATGTGGATATATCAAAAGATGAACTGTGTTGTGATATTTTCATCTTGTATAAATCTTGGGAAGCCATAATTTGATATGGGAAACATTGGCTTCCATCATTTTTCTAATGAGGGACAACTTTGAGGTAGAGGGCTTAAATTTTGTCTGCCACAGCACCCAGGCAAAAAAAAATGTATCTCATATTCTGGATCCAATTAATGAGGTTATAAACTTTAAATAAAACAACATTTGAATCTTTAAATCTGTAATGACAGTCAGAAAGACTGGCACGGCCAGACAGGAGACAAAAATTCAAATAACAATCACACCACCACACCACCACACTATAATCTCATCTTAACACAATGAAAGTTGAAAAACAACAACAGGACAGAAAACCTTAACTTAAAAGTAATTCTGACTTCCTTTTATTTACCTGGAAGAAATGCTAAAAAGGCACCACATACAACTTCAATGGAACCAACAGTCTTTCTGTATGTGTGTGGATTTGGCTTCCATCCAGTCTGCTTCACTAAAGGAAATACTTTTGAATTCCTGATGTAAGTCTTACGCTGAAAAAAAAATATATAAAGGAATTTTGATAAGATTGTTTTCTGAACAGTTCTATTGTTAGAAAAAGAGATGAATGTAATCAAGGGCTTCACTTACTATCATCATGCTGGTTGGTGCAAGGCATTTCTCAACAAAGAAGCGACAAGACATTTTATTTTGTATTCGTCCTCCCACACCAACCAATGATTGTGCTTATCGTAACAACTGCACTTGGAAACAAAGAGGCAACAACAACAAAATCAATATTGAGTATCGACACAAATAAACATCTCCATGGCAACAGTAACTTTGAAATTTGTCTGTTTATTGGAGGTTCTAGGGCTCCACGACACACGAGGGTCATAGAGGAGCCCAGAGGAAAGTCAGATGATAGAAATAGTTCAAAGAAGGAATAGTTCAAACCACAAACAGCAGGGAGATGATTTACACTAAAAAATAAATATCTCTCAAAACATGTATCGACACCACAGAGAGATGATTTACATTAACAAAAAATATCATCTCTCTGAACAAGAATAAACAATGGCCATCACTCATGACAGCATAATTGTTCAGGAAGACCCAGTATATTTAAACTACTTTTGTGTACAAAAGTACTCATTATTATTATGTTAACTTTTATGACTGCAAACAAAACAACAAAAACAGGACATCACAGAAAAGGGGGAAAAGGACGACGATAGCTTCAGTGTGAATGAAAAGTAACAGTAACATCCGAATGGTTTGGATGGAAAAATCTCATTGAGTCCCAATTTTAGTTTAAATAATAGACTAAATATGGCCTCTCTTTCAGATACTTATTTGTCCAGGAATCTACATTTTCTTTTTCTATCCAATATCTCTATCTCATTGCTTTCTCTGACAAGAAAAAAAACCAACCCATGCACAGACTGCTGACCGTATCTATCGCGCTATAAATAAAAGTTAGCTACTTTCTACAAACAACGTATTGTGATGAGGAGGGCTGATACACTAACAGGGTAGATTAACTCATATTTATTCAAAAAACTGCATCAGATTTCTTTCTCTTATCTTTTTGAAATCATTCATCTTGTCTCGCTCATAAGTAAATAAAAATATGGACATTCATAATTAATTTTAATAGTACAGCAGTTCTACGGTCATAACATAGCACATCCCTGTCAGACCGCCAGCTTACACATGACAACACACACTGCCTGTTGGGGTTTATTTTTTTCGCCACATTTTTCAAGAATTTGGCATTTTTAAAATAATTTATTTTCCGTTTCTTTGATTGATTTACTTGTTTTTATTTTGTCAAACTATTACCTACTTCTTGATTAATTTATATGTGTATTCATTTTGTTCCAATTGTTTTAAATTTATTTTCTTTTCCAATTTAAATATATTTCTCATTGTCACAACTCACTAATGGGGATCTAACAAATTTTCCTCAAACAGGTATCGGACAGTGGGAGCGTCTGATGGTTTGTCATAGAAATAAGACCAGTCAGCATAAACAATAGATTGATTACAAAGGTCATTTCCATTTTTTACATCACTCAGTTGTAGTCGAATTGAAACCAAACCATTTGCAGCCTGTGTGTGCTTTTGTATGAGTTTTTTTCTTTCTTTTTTAGGTGTTTTATGTGAGTTTCGATTTCCTGAGATACTAGAAGGCTTGAAATTTTGTATTGTATGAGTGATTGCGGGCAATAAACAGTTAACAGTAAAAATGAGTTTGAATGTGTTTCTAACTTCAAACGAATCACAGCGAAGTGTTTTGTAATACTAAACTCGATACAAACACTGGCAATGATGAGTAGTAGCCCTGAGAAGATTTTTTCCCCTCTTTTCTATCTACTTCTCAACAAAATTAATTTTTAATGCCATTTCATTAGACGATTTTATTCCCATCCAAATGGTATACAACATGAGAGACTTCATAGGCATATAACAAAAGCAGTAAAAACAATTATTTGCAGGTACTCTCACTTCACTGACCAGCCAAAAAAAAATTCCCAGAAAACTGGGAAAAAATTCACCTTTTAAAGAGTTAATTTGGCACTGACATTTTATTTTGTTCTACACTTAGTTACCGGGAATGCACTGTATGTAAATCAATTCTTATTCTCCTGTTTAATTAGTTTGGTGGCTGTCGTAATTTTGCCCCCCTCTCCCTGATTCTATCTCCGGTCCAGAAGCCACTTTTTGATTCCTGTTCCATTTTTTATTGTGAGAAAGAAAAATACGTTGATGGCTCACATAGTTGCAAACTCATGACTGAGCTGTGTGCCTCAATGAAAGCATCCGTTGAACGTCACATGTATTTATTATGCATTGCAAAAATAAAACAAATAATCCCGATTCTTGTTATCGTTAGTTCTAAGCCGATCATTTAAGTACCATCATAATGGAGGATGAACACAGCCACCCACTGGTACGATATGACATGACCAAAAGTTACAATTCAAGTCAATTCAATACATCTTTATTTATCCCAAAAGGCAATTACAAAATAATTGGATTGCGCTTTTTAAAATCAAAATTTGTAAATGATTATGCTATGGAATATAGTTATTGCTAATGGTTGTAAGATGTGTTATTTCAATATAATATAACGGTCATGCCCCCACCCCCCCACGCTATAAAAAAAAAAGTTTACTATCCCTTGGCACACACAAAGACAGTTTGTTCTTTATTTTCAGTGCCTGTCACCTTTTTGAACTTCAAACCCAATCAAACTGATTTTTTGCACACAGCCCTCCTAAAAACAGCAATGGTATTGACCACTGGATGACCCAAGTGTCAGAGGGTGTCTCCATGTTATCAATGTTATCTTGACAGTGCCTCCACATCCCACCCACCCTCCTTAAAAGATGATGTTGGGAGTCTTCACTGTACTGTAAATGTTATCCAATGAGGAAGTTGATATCTCCCCTTTTGTCTATATATTTGGTTTTCTCCTCTTCCTTTTTATACATGCCTCTATTCTTCATTCTTTTACTTACCTTCATACTACAGTATCAGCATCATCATACTTTTTCCCTTATTCTCTGTATTCTCCTACCTCTCTCTTCCCCATCATCTCCCTTGCTCTATCTCTCTTCTTTTTCAACCTTTTCATCCACAGTTACCTACTCCATCTCTTGCTCTTTTCCCTTCTCCTGTGTTCCTTCCTCCTTGCTTTTTCTTTCCAGTTCTAACCCTGTCTCCCTTTTCCTTTCTTTTTTCTATCTCCAGCCCCCTTCCTTCTCTCTCTCTCTCCTCCCTTTTCATCCACCCTCCATTTTCTCTCTCATACCACATCACCATCAACAAAACCACCTCCACCAGAATTACATCATCCCCTTCATCAACACAACCACCACGACCACTTGTACAACTACATCATCTAGCAACAACCACGAAAAATTAAATTTTTGAGCAATCTGTTCGAAACAGGATTCAATCAATAGATCTCATCACGCTGATTATTATGGTATTTTAATTATCAAAATATATTCAGAAATAAAAAAGTTCAAAATTTTTTTGTGATTAAATTTGGGGTATACTTCCAAAGAGGAAAAAACGTCAGGAAGTTGGGACGATTGACGGTAAGTTTTCAGGGGATTTCTTTCAATACTCTTAAATGAATCATGCAATTTTCGTGTACTGTAGCTCTTTAAAGTAATTTTTGATGCAGAATCCAATTAAGAAGTCAGAAATTAGCTATCTCTTTTAGATTTTCCATAAATTTGAGATATCTTCGTTTTACGCAAGATCGAACGTCTCAAAACAAACAAGAGAATGAGTAAAATAGACGACTGAACTACAGTAAAACCTGTAGGGGGGCATGTGTGGATAAAAAAAGATCAAAATTGCTCTGGTCGTCCTATTTCATGATGCATAAATTGAAAAATATAACTATCTATCCTTTCAACTACGATTGGTGATGATATTTGATATAAATTCCGTAAAATATCATACATCGAGCAGAACAACTCGTAATGTCTTGTTTTCACCCCCCGAACGGTGTAGTAGAAATATGAAGTGTCAAAACTTAGACTGACCCGCTGCACGCCGTGATGACGTGTAACCAATCAGAACCGTTAGAATACTGTTCGCGCGCTCTCACTCACGTCACACAAGGCCGTCGACTGCTGCCTTCGTAGCTGATGGAGAATGGCGAAACCCAAACAAGTCGTTTTTCTTACGATTCGAGTGAATTTTTTTATTGGTATGAGAAATCTATTTAACACAGAAACTTGAAATTTCAGACAGCGAGACAAATTAGGTTGGTTTATCCTCACCTGACCGTACAGCCAGTAACTCCTCTTAGTTCGACTAAGATCTTAAAACATAAGAAATAAACGAAGTTTTAGACCATTTTTATAAATTGTAGAGAACTGTACGGTTGCATGAAGAAAATATACAACCTTTTTTCTCGTTGGTTGCCCAATCTCATCGATCTATGACGAAAAGAATCCCCGTAATGAATTTTTGAAAATGGGAACTTCGGGTTTTTTTCTCAGACCACAAAAACAGCCATTTCGAGCCCAACTTCCAGACCCGCCCGTGGTCGTTGCTACATCATCTTTTTCATCAACATGACTACAACTACATCATTATCTTCCACAACAACCACCATAACATCATCCTCTTCCTCAACACAACCACAACCACCACCATTACATCATCAACACAACCACAACCACCACCATTACATCATCAACACAACCACTACGACCACTTGCACAATTATATCATTACCACAACTACATCTTCTTTATTAACACAACCACAGCTACATTATATTCTTCATCAACACAACACCACATCACAATCAAAACAACCACAACCACAATTACATCATCATCTTCATCAACATGACCACTACAATACCATCTTCTTCATCAACACACCTACCACATCACAATCAACAGAATCAACGCAACCACATCATCCTTTTCATCAACAGAACCACCACGACCACACTATTATAGTGACAATATCATCTTCTTCATTAACACAAGAAGCACCATGACCAAAACTACATTAACTTCATTAATACGACCACCACATCACCATCAAACGGGACCCAGATTTTGAAGAAGTACCAATAAATGCACACATAAATAAATAAACCAGCGTTCTCACCATTTCTTTGTAAATGTCGGCGTTGACAGAAGGTGTCAATTTGATTGTTCCCACGAAAATAAAGAAGAGCCCTAAAGTGAGCCCCAAAACTTTCAGTGCTACAGAAGCCATTCTCCTCTTTATTGCTGGCGGAGTGATTACTTTGGAAGTTGTTTGAAAAAATGAAGATAATTTATCTTTCCCAAAAGGCAAACAGGTAAAGCGTCTAAGAAATCTCGCCGATGATTCCGAAACTCATTGGACATTGACAGAATTGTTTTCCATAAGAAGAAAAGCCATGCAGGAGTTCTTTTGAGACTAAAAATCGTAAACAACTTTAGTTTTATGAATGTATATTGATAGTTCATGGGTAAACCATTTCGTTGCAATTTAGCTATCCATTCCGTTTATTTCATTTCATAAAAAGCTATCTTTCCGAAGGAAAGAAAAGGTAATTGAAAGATTATTTATTTTTTCAACCTTTTAGAAGTTCCATTCATCGGTACAGTGCACTGACAGTAATACTCGTCATAGCCGAGTCAGTCAGTTAAATGGAAGAAGAAGAAGAAGAAGAAGGGAGCTATTATTTGTCCTCAGATATAGATAGTTGGAAACATTTACAATTGATCCTTACCGGAAATAACGCACACTGGGGGCGAAAAGGAATAAAACAAACATCTGTCTTCACACTGGAATCTGCCTTTTGGAAATTGTAATTGTGTGTTTCGATTTAAACTCTCATTATGGTACTTAGACGTTTAGCAGGAATTTCAACGTGGTTTTTTTTTGTTTTGTTTTTTCCCGTTCACCTCTGCTCAACTTACCAAGCTTTCCACTTAATGAAGGACGGGGTTATTCGTACAATTGTGCCACTTTGGTTCAGTTATTCGTACAGTTGAAGAAACACAAAAAATAGACAAATCAAAGAGAAAGAAATATACATAGGGGTGCCGGAGGGGAGGGATGCTTGAGGACGGGTAAACGATGTTCTTGTGTTTGAGAGAAAAGGAGAGAGAGAGAACTGCTTGTGGCAGAGTGGAAGTTTGGGACAACATCGCCGTATGAATAAACTGTAACAGTTATTCTAACAATCCTTGTGCAACGATCATCATCCACACAATTTGTAAGAATAACTGGTAGTGGCTATTCCTACAATAATATTGGAAGAAAATAGTGAAGAGAACGTCTGGGAAAAAAACACAGTTGTAGTTGAATGGAGGAAAATCGTGAATAACAAAGATAATTAAAGAGAAATAAAAGACAAAGTCATTTTGGGCGCAGAGTTGTGGCGTGTGTACTATCCAAGTGACTGCCCAAACAATCACAACACTTGTCAAAGTGCAAAATAATGCAAAACTTTTTGTCCAAAATACTACAGGACGAATTTGATAATTGGATACGATAGGGAATAAAAGAGAAAAAAAGTATGGATCTAGCAGGAGGTTGAAAAAATACAGGATGCATCTGTTAATTGGATACAATAGAAAAAGGAATAATAAAGGGAAAAAAATGGGTCGAACAGGGGCTCGAACTCATATCACTCAGCTTACAAACCCAAGACTCTACCACTTCAGCTACGGCGGTGGTTACTTGTGGGCACTACATAATATTATTTATAACATAACATTATATATAAATCCATCATCTAGGGGGAGAGCCCAAAAGGGAACCAGAAGTTTGGCTAAAATTGTACGATATAACCACTCGACATAATGAAAGATTGTTTTCTTTTTCTTTTGGGGTTTGTGTGTGTGTGTGTGCCGAGGGGGGGGGGGGGGTGGGCGTTGCTGTAGATGTAGGGATTTATGTCTCCAAAGTCCTAACTTTCTCCACACTAATTATGTGAATGTTCAGTCACAGTGATGATCATATGTGTCAGAGACTTCAATCACTACTTGAACCAATACAAGTCATGCAACTGGCTTTCATGCACAGTCAGTCATCTTCAATCATAAATATAAAAGCTGTATGTGTGCACAGAACAGCTTTTAATCGGATGTATCACAACTGAAGTTGAGAATGAATTCTTGCAAGGAAATTGTTTGGTGTCTGCAAATACATATCACCATAACCTGCAAATATATATCACCAAACCCCATAGAAAACACTCACTTTTAACAAGCTAATGCTTGATAAGGGTTGTAGAGTGAGGAGACAGTAGACCAGAAAAACTGACAAGGAGACCCTACTTCGTGTGTGTGTGGGGGGGGGGGGGAGTCTTCGGCGATCGAGTCTCAGCCTTCTTCAAGGCTGTACATTACAGCCCTGAACTGAATTGGCAGTACTTATTGGGGTTAGCTATACCATGTTGTTCCAATTTACTTTCAATGTGTAATATTTAAATTGACTTTTCATAACCGTTTGTGAATAGCATTTCAGTGGGCCTCAGCGCTATTCACAACCGCTCGACCTAAAGTTACCTGAAAAAGGATGAAAGTCAAACAGGATGACATTTGCGATTGAGGCTTGCTGGCTAGAAGGTCTTTGGCAGGGAAGTGTGTTCTACTATACTGTAACTGAAAGTAAAGAGGAGTCATGTTTGGTACATCTGCAGAACTCTTCCCCTCTTTCTACCCCATTCTCAAAAACCTTAACCTCTTGAGTTTGACTTGAGTTGCTGCATCAACTTTCTTAGGGCCAACACTTTATGAGTGGAGTTTTTAGGAAAGTTCAAATATGGTGATCGTGTGGTGATTCATGAAAACTCACTCGAGAGCTTTGATCTTGGCATCTACATGTAAAGGCACGCAGGGGTGAGGGTTATTTGGGCTATTCTGAAAATGAGAAAAAAACAATACTCACCATTTTACAATGCTCGCAACTTTTTGAATGCAAAATCAGTTTGTTTATTTGTAGTCGTAGGGCCCTATGACACACAATTACATTACATAGATGTTGCAGTTTGCTTTTCTCATTTTTTTCATTTTTTCATTTTTAGAAAAGAATTTTTTTTGTTTTGTTTTATCAGGCATACTGGATGTTGGGAATTTGAAAAGCCTAAAATTTTCTCTTGGAAGTTAAAGTTGAATGCTGGGATTAATCAGGCATTATGTCTGATTCTGAGGAATGCAAGATGGATCTGATGGATTATCTCGATGATCTCGGATACTCCATGGATGATGCCTCAGAAATGACCAACGATGAAGATGACCTGCCTACCGCTCTGATAGTTGCAAACATTCCCCCAAGCATATTTGACAACTCAGAGTCTCAGGTGAGTTTTTCCCCTGAAAATTGCAAACAATTTTGCTTCTTTTATATGATCTCTCTCTTTTTTTTCTTTTTTTCATTTTGTTTTCTTTCTTTCCTTATTTATTTATTTTTTGTTGTTGTTTCTTGAAGAACAGTCTGCCATATGTTGGAGGATTGTTTGAAAATACAAATAAAACTTGAATGACCTTTAAGCCGTTACCTGGGCCAATGTTGTTCCTATTTATTGGGCCTCCCCCTGTCCTGGGCTTACAGATCCAACAACTGCTTAGGAAATAACATTGAAATTTTTTAATAGCACATGGTACATTGCATTTCTGTCTGCTTTACATGATGAAATTATTGATTATGTTGACAGTTGAGTCATAATAGAATATTATGATTACAATGCGTAATAAGATTTAACTCATGCACACCAATGTTCAGTATATTCAATAAACAGCAAACAGCTTCACTATGATACAGCTTGCTTTTCATTGGATGATCTTAGCTGTGTGCAACATCCTTTTCTGGAAGAGTGACTCAAAGAAATTAAAAGATATTTTTTTAAAAATGGCCTGTCTGCACATGATGACATAAATGCTGCGTCCTAGGCACCCATGAAGGGAATAGAAGATTATTCATCCAGCTTACACACCCAGTGCCAACAGGAATCACCCATGTTGTCCATGGCAAACAACATTTTACTCCGGCGAGGGCTCGAACTCCACACCCTTCAGTCTGCAAGGCCAACACCCTGCCAACTGAGCTGCCAGGCCAGCGGAATGAGTTAAAAAAAGACTTACTGAAACAAATGTTAGATGACCTCATTGGTTTTCAGTGTGGACAGTTTCACTGACAAATTGGGAATCAAGTAATAACTGTTCTTGCGGCCTGACTTTATTTTAGGAAGCAATAGTTTATAATATCACCCATGATTTGTTATTTATAGATGTAAATGTGTGCATATAATTATAATTTTAAAAAGTCAATCAAAATAATTAGAAAAGGAGGAAAAAGAGAACAGTAAGAAAAATTATCTTGCTTGAAAAAGAAGAGGGAACGGGAAACGCCTTTTTCATAAAGATTTTTATGACAGCTTACTAGTTATAAAAGAAAGTTAAGTGTGGAAATGAATGGCTTTTTAAAAAGTCTGATGGAGAAGCTTTTACTTCTCGATACCGTTTTCCATGATGTCACATGTATATGTATGTATTTCTACAGTTGCAGTTTGAACACATCTTCAAACAATTAGACAATGAAGTCAGCTTCATCTATCTTAAGAACTTCCGTCGAGCCCGTCTGCAATTTTCGTCCTCAACCACAGCTGGTGTTGCAAGATTGAAGTATGATGGTCTGCCTGTTGGAGATTATAATATCAAATGCTTTTTTTCTCAGGTAATAAGAGAATTCTCTCTCGTAATAATCTGCCATTTGTTGTCTTTTTTTTTTCCTACATAAATCCATTTAGTTTGCAATAGCTAACAAATTGTAATTCTATCCATTGTAAGAAAGACTTGATGGTGGCCATTTGGTCATCATACGTCATTTCACATGTTACAGTTTTGAGAATAGATTGGATGACTGTCACTGCAGAATTTGGTGTAAAATTATATTTTTTTCTTGATTCGTCTTTTATTTTCTCTCTTAATACGGTTGGATGGAAAAAAGGCAATGAGTAAGAATGTAGTTCACCTTTAAAAAAAAAAAGGATCAAAGAAAAGGTGGTGGTTTCAATTGGCGGGTGTTGTATCTAAACCAGAAAATAAAACAATAAAATACTCCGTCTGCGCCCAGTTAAGGCTATCAAAATTGAAAGACCTTTACTATTCCATAGTAAATCGAGTGTGCAGGTGTGAATGCTAGTACATCAATCTGGGTCCTTCTATCACCCTCGCAGGAAATGGGTGGTTTTGTGGTGTTGTTGGCATTGGCAAACTTTTAAACCATACTGGGTACAAAGCCATGAAAAAGGACTATGTCGTTAATATTCGTTTTGCCTTTAAAGCTTTCATGTCTCTCCACTGGATTCTTCATCTCTTTTCTTTCTTCCTTTTTTTTTTTTATTTTTTATTTTTTTTTAACATTTTCATTGTCTCCTCAATAGGAGCAAAGGAAATAAGTTGTCTCATCAATGAAATGAAGGAAGTTTTCCCATTGAAGAACATGAAGTTTGTGTGTATTATTATCCATCTCCAGGTCCAGCAGCTGAACAAAGACAACGCATTTCTACGACCCCCAGAGCCAAAACGGGTGTTTTTGATTTCCCCTCCTGCCTCTCCTCCAGTCGGTTGGGAACCCGTCCCCGAGTCTGAGCCAATCATTGACTACGATCTTATCAACGCCCTTGCCAGGCTGTCCCCGGGTAAGTTTGATTGATCACAGTCTGTGATGCAGGATATCCATTTATCTGCAACTTCCTGTTTGCTTGTTCGAAACATTGAGCCTCAGCCATCATCTGGAAGTGTCGTTTTCCTACTAGGATGGAATGCTAAGCTGTTAATGATGGCAGTGTGTTAGCAGTGATGGAGATAAAAGTCGTTCATCTTACGATGGACAGTGTTATTTGTAGGGATGGAATGCTAAGCTGATAATGATGGCAGTGTGTTAGCAGTGATGGAGATAAAAGCCGTTCATCTTACGATGGACAGTGTTATTTGTAGGGATGGAATGCTAAGCTGATAATGATGGCAGTGTGTTAGCAGTG
>JBCIKM010386443.1:0-10875 GCA_039654465.1 Melibe viridis
TATCTATCTATCTATCTATCTATCTTTCTATCTATCTATCTATCTATCTATCTATCTATCTATCTATCTATCTTTCTATCTATTTATCTATCCATATATCCTTCTGTCTTATTAAATGTTTGTCATCTTTGTTACGCTCTGTCAGATCTATTTGCGATGACTCATTCGTATAGTCTTAAAGCAAGTGGATCTTGGGTGGAGCTCCAACCGTTTTGGAAATTGTGTTACGCTGTGATCTAAGACGGCGTGGATTTAAAGTCTGTGTCATTGCACAACTAATGCGACTTCAAGGGAGGATAGGAAAGTCCTGTTTGTAGTTCTAAATCTAAAATATTGAAAATCTAACTGCTCTGTGAGATATTCTTTCTTCTGCTGTACTCTTAAGCAAAAATTCAGCCTTGTCAAGCAACTCTGGAATGCACTAGTTGCCTGGGGGTATTTATAATTTATTGTTCGCAGCTCTCAATTGCATTCTGTATTGACAACTTTCGGATGGCCCTGTATGTGTTTTGATTTCCTTCCAGCAATTTTTGTAAAGAAAGGAAATAATGAGAAGTTACACCAGTTTTAGTTCAGGACTGTATTGTGTAGGCTTTGGATGGCAAATCTTGGAAAATTGGAATGCAAGTAGAAAGCATGTTGGGGATTTCTTTGGATTCTATAAAAAACTGCAGGGTTAAACTCGTTAGGTGGTTGTTTTGGTTTTATTGCTTTAGATACCGGTTATAAGAGTCAATGGTGAATTGGACAAGCAAAAAAAAACAAAAAAAAAAAAAAAACAAAAAAAAAAAACAACAACACACAACACACAACTAAAAAACAAACAAACAAACAAAAACGATAAACAGCAGGCCCTTAGGATTCTTATTTTCTGTTTCATGTGTATAGTGGATATTGCAGGAGTGTCTTTGGATATTATTTTTATTTCACGGGTTTTTATCAAACTTGTATTTCAGCGAGTTTTAACCTGCGTCTTCGTTGGTTCTTTAGCTTGACCACACCGATTAATATTTGTCGGAATGAATCCATCCACCAAGGCATAACAACAAAGAACATCACTTGCTTTTCGTTGTGGAAAGTAAAGTAAAATGAAAAAAAATAGGGGAAGGAAAAAAAAAAAAGAAAAGAAAAGGAATTACCAATTTTGAATTTTTAAAAAATGAATAATTTAACCCTGTTTCGATACAGCTAGAAAAAGTTTTGACACTTCATCGTAGAAAGTAGAATGACCGTTTGACCATCATCCTCGTGACGTAGCTTTTCCCGCCAAAATGAATATTGATGATTGGATGACGTCATTTACTGTATTTGTCATTGAAATCAGCAAAACGTAGGAATCGTGCCATGCACTGTTTTTTTCGTATTTCACGTGTGACGTATGAAATTTATTTAACTGGGTTTTGTCCCTCTTTACGTCACTAAGAAGTGCGGTATAAATGTGTTTATTTACGTGTTTAATTTGGATGAGCGGAAACCATGCGATGTTTCTCCCATCAAATCATTAGTGTTCCACTTTTTTTTTTTCGCATTTCTTTTTATCTGAGTCCCACGAACGGCTGATGTTACGATGAGGTGGATTAATAATTAATGGTTAAGTATTGTCTTCGTTTGTTTTGTTTTTCTCTTCCCCCCCCCCCCCTTTTTTTTTTTTTCATCCTCTTATTTAAATTTTGTGGTCCATTTGCTGTAGCAAGCTCTGGACTGGGAAAAATTTTCAGATTAAGAAAAAAATTTTGATTTGATTTTTTTCAACGCAGATAATTTAAATGAAAACTAGTTAATTACATTACATTAGAATTTGTAATTTTGAAAGTTAATAAAATGTTATTTCTTATAGACAGAAGAAAAAAAATGAAAAGTTGAAAATTAAATTAAAATTTTGATTATTTAATTTAATTTTGTTTTGTCATTGATAAATGAAATGAAAATTTAAAAAATTAAATTAATGTAAAATTTTACAAAATTTAATTTTTTTTCGACGGGGATGGACGGGGATATATACAAGTGAGAAAAGACAACTGCTGTGATTTGATTGGCCCTGAGAAGTGTTACAACTACTACATTTCATTTACAAGTTGGTTGTTTTGACACATTCAAGTTGTTAATTTTTCCTGAAAATGTGTTTTTTTTTTGTTTTTTTTTTGGCTTTTACAGAGTGAAAATAGGAGAAAAAGATTGGATGGTGAGCAGGGCTGTAACCTATGTGTCTTCTTAAATAAATACACCATAAAAATATCCAAGACATTGCACCTAATATTTGTAGGATTTTTTAGAATCCAAGATGCCTTCAGAGTTATGAACTTAGAGTGAAAGACATGGTTGAGGAGGAATTGGTCTTTTGTTTTCTTGAAAGAAAATCTATGGAAGTTCCTTGAATAAAGGTTTATGTTCCAAAATCGGCAAGGATCTCTTATAGATGAACTTCACTCCTCACAGAGTGGTGTGTTTTGTGCCCTCTCTGCATGACTACCATCTCTAGGCTTATAACATGAAGACGTGTCTGTGTGTACTAAAAAATGACCGCCATCTATCTTAAATGAAAGATATGTTGGTTCTCTCTCCTACATATCTCAGGCCAGTAAGTTTGCCGGTATTTCCAGCAATGTTTTGACTCTTATATAAAAAAAGGTGGCTTACATTCGATCCTGAATACAACATTATAATCTCAGGAGAACCAGCCAGTTGAAGCAGAGAAAGTTTTTCACAAGAGGGTTGATGATGTATGAGCAAGTTATCTGAATTTTCTCCCAGAAGCCCTACACTCATGGATTTTTCTTTGCACCAACTGAAACTAGTGCTGTCCTGTGGTAGCTGCAGGGGACATTTGCCATCACAGACTGTTGTACTTAAAGAAAAAAAAAATCATCGATAGTGGTACTGCTCAAGGAGGTCTTATTTTCATAAAAAGGTTTTCCAAATCTCATCCAGGTTGTTGGCATCTTTGCTGGCTTTGGCGTGCTGTTGCTGGTGGCCTCCCCTTTCCTGCTGCTTGCGGCTCCATGTATCCTGTGCTGCAAGTGTAAAGTGTCGCAGTGCTGCGATGAGGAGGATGGGGACAGCCTCTCTACTTGACGCACACCCGTAGTCCACCAGTGCCCAGTAACTTAACATTGAATGCGTTAAGGACAAGCAGAGGAGCTGCATGCTCCCAAAATGGAAATCCTGGTTTCCATTTGTTTACAGAAATGAATAGAGTTTAACCTGTTTTGTTGTACGATTTTTTTCTTTTGAAAAAAAAAAAAAGAATTATTCCTGAATAATATACAACCCTGTACATATCAGAGAACAACTTGGTGTTGATGTCTCAAGTGTGTCATAAGGGATGAAATCTTCAAAGACAATTTTTACAAGTGTTTGTAGAACTCCTTCCATAAGCTGTCAGTGACTTCATTCATTTATACTCATCAGTCATAACTCATATTTTTTCAATCCATGTTGGCTAGTGAGACCTTTTTACTCTTATTTTATTTTTATCACTGCAAAAATTATTTTTGTGAAAAGTATGAAAGAGATTTGTTAAGCCTTCATTAGTATTTGAAACTGATTACATAACCTTTTCTTTTTATTTAGTTTAAGACCCTCTCATATCTGTTCACAGGGGGATAGATATTATGAAAAATCTTTGGACCTAAGAGATGAGCGGGAGAGGATTGTCTGCGCTATTAATGAGTAAAAGGTTGAGGTGCAACAACTTGTATGCACTCTTATTTCTTTGAGCTGAAATCTTTTTGTGGACTATTATTAGAATCAAGTCAACACACAACATCCAAGTGATTCAGAGAAAGACTTCTGTGATTCTAGATTGATGAGCCTCTATGTACATTGATCAAGTAAGTTCTTATTGTAAAGGAAACTATCAAGTACTCTTTAACTGCAATAAATGATATGGTATGATAAAATAAATTTAACACTCCAACCAGAAGTCCTTGTTAAAAATAAGACAATCCTACCCTGTGTAATCTTTAAACAGTTTACAGAGGTGATGAAAATTCTTGGCCTCCTTTTTGTTTGGACTCGATTCCTGTGAAAGGCATATTAGCCATGTGGACAACACTTTTAGTCTTAATATATGAAAAGCCTCGTTTTAAATGTGTCCTACCAAAACACTGTCACTTTTTTATGAACATGTTGATTTATAAGAATATAACTTTTGTATAAAGCATTGTTGTTTTCTTCTTATAATGCTGATTATATGAAGCACTTTTTCTCATACAGGGTGAGGTGCTCTGCAAAAGTCATCTATCGTTATTGTTATTATATTATTAACGTTGACCAACTTTTCTGACAACATTGTTCAAGGCTATAACAACAAATCATCCCAAAAGGGTGGACTGATGAATAAGTCATGTTTTTTTTATCAGTTGGTTCTTTTGGATAGCATATGCATAAATCGTACATCAAAAGAAAACTGAAAATCTTAGCTACAATCTTACACTTTGTTTTTCAATATAGTCATCCTCCCGATCCCCACACACAGCCACCAAAGTTTGATTAGTTTGCGCACTCCGTTGGTGAAGGTGTGTTTCAAACCTAAACTTTTTATCAATAAATGAGATTTTTTAGTGAGAGGTTTCAAAATATATAAACTATAGTGGAATCTGGATAAAGTCACCTCACTTCAAGTCAACTCTCACTTCAAGTCCACACATGGTAGCGGTCCCGTTTTTTTCCTTCTTCATCTGAGTATTTTAGTTTCTGATGACGTCCATGACTTCGGCGTGAATCTCATATGAAGTCAATGCTAAGGGACAGAATGGGGTGGTAAAATTCTTGCCTAAGGGTAATAAAATGAAAAGTGAGATGTTTTTCTCGCCTCTCTTTGTTTTCAACTACGCAATGTAATGCACAATGAAATGAGACTTTTCAAACACCACTTGATCACTTGAGAAGTGCCCCAACGATGCGACTAAGCCAGATGGTGGGAGAGGGGATCAGTGGAAGAGGGGTGCGTGACGTAAGCAAGTTCCACCTCCTCATCAACAACGAAAGGCAAATGACCATTTTGACACTGCCATGGTAACAGCTCACACTCTCTCTATATCCAATGAAAATTACAAGTACCAAAACACACTCACACACAGATAACTAAAAAACCAAAACCAAAACAAAACAACAATAAAAAAAAGCGAAAAAACAAACAAAACAAAAAAACAAAAAGAAAACACAAGACAAAACAAAAAACAAAAACAAAACAAAACAAAAACCCAACAAAAATAAAAAATACCCATAAAAGCAACAAAGACCATAATGTACTGTATTCCTACCAAATATTTATAATGTTTTTCATTCAAGGGTTTACATTCTTACAAATTGATAGTCAACCTTGCATGAAGTCAACACTTTTTTCTGGGTCCCAAGGTGTTGACTTTATCTGGATTCTACCGTATACAATGCATTTCTGAGAGTAATTAAAATGAGAACTATTTTTTTAAAAACCAAGAAAGATGATAACATCAGGGTACAGGGATGGAACCTACTTAGGAAAAATCTTAAGTTTGGGATCCATTTTTAATTGTTCTTCAAAGAGTTGTCGATATCCTGTAAAAAAAGAAAATTTTTCAAGTCTCTGTTCCACCCTTAAGGATAAATTAAAAAAACTGTATGTGTATGCTGCATGAAGGGTTAGAATAGTGTAACAGGTATATGGAACTAAATTTCAAAGTTGTTCAACAATGAAAAACAAAACAATACAACTCAGACTAGAGAGAGAGAAAGGGGGGGGGGGGGGGGAGGAAGGGAGGGTTGAGGGATAGAGGGAAAGAGAAAGAAAGATCAAGTTAAAGAGAGATAGAGAGAGATATCGCTATCTACCATCCCATTCTCTATGTTATTACCATTGTAGATCATGCAGAAATTAATCCAGGGGATAATCCATTCCTTTCGGTCACGCTGAAGGATTTTAAGTTTGAATTTCCCTGTCTTATTCTGTTTGCAAAGTGACTCTGGTCTCCCAGAGTTCATTCAAGAATGCATAACACCTTTTTTGGCTAAGAGTACTCCATAATTAAACCAGAAACCATATCAGAAAAGCATACTTAGGGAGGGGGGGACTTTACACATTGTTCTTTAAAATGGTACCAGTTTCATATTGTTACCGTAAATGGTTTAGGAGATATGTGTTTAATTGAAATGTGGAAAGGACTTTTGCAACACCCTGTATTTACTTTGCCGACAGTTCTATATAAATTTGCTTTTCTTTCAAGCTTTATACTCCTTGTTACCACAGGCTTGGTTCAGATCACTGAACAGGAATGTTTCTGAAACTTGATCTGCTATACAGGCGGCCCTTTTGTTAGGTTTTAAATAGGGAAAAAAGAACTTGTGAGCTGATGGTTCTGTTGTTTAGTTTATCTTCCATCAAGAGTTTTTTTTTCTTTCAAAAGGTCTTAACGTTAAGAATCAAGTTAAAGGATTTTGTTGCTTAATTATTTTTAATTTGTGATTTTCCTCCTATGAACTTAAATTTTTGTTTTCAACTGTGACTTTGATGGAATGTTCTTTCTGTGTGCAATGATTGAGAACAAAAAGAATATATGCCTTATTCCTTTTGCTCAATGCTGGTAGAAATGATTCGGGCGAGACTCGACTTAAGTTGTTGAAGTTTGTTGTAATGGATTCTATTCTCTACATTGTTGAATCTCTTCTAACTATGCCTATTATGGTCAGAGTTCCTTCTGCCTTCTGTCCTTGTCATTCACCTTTAGATGTCAGTCAATCATACCTAGTCACCATCACTCTCCACCTTGAACAGATAATTCTTGTACAACAGTAGCCTGTACTACTGTAGGATCTCAACAAAAGCAAGATGTTACTATTCTGCTCTGGGGCACTATATTCCTTATGTAATCGAGAAGCCTATCGAAAAGTCAAGTCAAAACTTTGCTGATCTGTGCTCTCTATAATTTTTACTGATACATCTTGATACAATGTTATCTCAGAAAATATACGACCATGACAAGGTACTTATCAAAGCATTTATGAGTTTTGTACACCTGCAATCAATTAAGTCCTTTCTTTGAAGCTTATGAGGTAGTTATCTTTCAATTCTGTACTAGGCGTTGTCAAGGCAATATTCTCGGGCTGGACTAAACAAGAGTGGGAATTAAAAATAAAAAGGCCTTTCAGCTGGAAGAAGTGCCATGTCTTAGTCACAGAAGAAGGACATAGACTGTTTAAAGCAAGCTTGTACCTGATGCCAACAGGAATCATCCATGTTGTCCATGGTAAACCACGATAGCCCCGACCAGGATTGGAAGCCTAGCCCTGTGGCGTGGGAGTCAAATACCTTACCAATTGAACCACTCGGGGGATTAGTGGAAGATTTGTCTGTCCAACTGGGTGTCATTAAGGTTCCCATTGCACAATGTGTCTGTAAATTCAGTTTATTTTAGAGAAGTTGAAACAAACACTTTATTTTGAATATAGAAGTCATACACCCTGTGGAATTCTTATAGCCTCTTCACCTTGTTTCATTTCAGCTCCATTGTTAAGACCAAAAAAAAAAAAAAAAAAAAAAAAAAAACAAGAAAAGAAAAGAAGAGAAATGACAATCAAACTAAGATCAACATTTGCTTCAGTTTATGATATATATCATAATATTCACCGTTCACCTTGATATTTGCAAAGGATATCAGTCATCCATTTTCTGTCAAGAACGCTTGACAGTAGACAACTAGTATCCCACTTTGCTGGCTGTGATGAATCTCTTATTCCCATGTTGCCTATTAGTTGTATTAGTCACTCTCTGTAACAGTGTCATTACACAAGATTTATTCAAGTGGGATTGTGTTGTATCATTATAAGCAATTTGCGCTTATCCTATCACTTGAAATTCATATTCATATTGTCCTTGGCAGAAGAGCAGGAGCACAAGTTGTACGAGGGACGTCCGAAAAGTAACAGTCTCTCACATATTGAAGTGTCACTATTCCTCTACTTTTCAATGTAATCCACGTGGAGATCGAAACATTTTTTCGAGTGTGACAGCAGCGAATAGATACCCATTAGAAAGAAATCGAAGTCAAAATGTGCAAACCAATTCTTCAATTCACAGACGAGGTCATCTTCTTTCTTGAAAGCCATGCCTCCTAAATGGTGCTTCAAGGGTCCAAACAAATGAAAGTCAGAGCATGCCAGGTCTGGACTGTGAGTAGGATGAGGAAGAATTTCCCAACCGTAGCGCTGCAGCCATTGCTGTGTAAGGTTGGCTGAATGAGGGGTCGTATTATAAGGGCTGAAGCACAACACCCCTTCTCAAGAGTCCAGGTCTTTTGCGACGAATTGTATCTTTGAGGTGGTCAAGAGTGCTGCATTATCGGGAAGCATTGATACACTGACCCTGTGGCAAAATGTCTAAGAGGATCACACCTTTCGCATCCCAGAACACGGTAGCTATCACTTCAGATGTGGACCTCTGCACTTTGAACTTTTTGGTGACGGGAGAATTTGGATGTTTCCAAGTCATGGAGTCGCGCTTTGTCTCTGGATTATTCAGGTGAACCCAAGTTTCATCATCAGTAATCAGGTTGTCAAGGAGGTTATCGTTTGCTTGAAAGCCTCCACCGGGCCCTACACCAATATGCGCCGTATCCTCATCTCCATTGTCTTGTTGGCATCATTGCAGAAGGTGTTGTGAAATTTCAACCCTGTGAGGCTTGTGATCCTCTGTCAACAATTTTGGAACCCATCTAGCAGACACCTTCTGACATCCCAAAGTGTCATGGACAATTTCATGAACCGTACTCTTTGAAATTTCGAGTTTTAAAGCAATCTCGCGTATCTTCATCCTTCTGTCTCACATGATGAGCTCGTCAACATGAGTTGTGTTTTCCTCATTGTTCGATCTTTTCGGGCGACCAGACTTTGGCTCATCTTCTAGACTTTTTTGGCCTTCTCCAAACCAAGTACACCATTGATACACTCGAGATCTTGACATAGTACCCTCACCATATGTCTCTGCTATTTTTTTTAATGAATTTCAGAAGGTTTTGTTCCTTTAGAAAACAAAAAACGCACAATAGCTCTGACCTCCAGCTTTGACCAGTCTTTGATGGGGGTAGCCATTTTGGAATCATTTGTGTTCAATAGTGCGTTCATCAATGGTGCTGGCACTGTGCACCATGAAAGATAATTTGTTGTATTAGTTTTCCCCATTTACAGAATTAAAAAATATGGATTCGTTCAGGAGTTATGCCACTTTTCCTGTTACTTTTCGGACGTCCCTCGTATTTTTCATGGTGGGTAGCATTATTCATAGTTCAGCCATTGTTGTTTATTATAGTCCATGTATCAAAGGAAGGATATTGCCAACATAGTCTTTGATTGCTGCATAGAGTGAATGTGATGTTGTTGCGCAAATGATCATTTCTTCTTTACCCATTGTTTACTTGCAGAAATTGCCATGATCAATATTCAATGTATATTTAAGTGTCAAACTAAGTCATGTCAAAATTGAGTCCATGTTCAACAAGAATTTGATATTTTTTCTTTTTTATGAATTTTTCTTTTTTTCCCTTTAAAATATCTCAAGTCCTCGAACATTTTTTTTATGTTTCTGAATGTTCATACCATGCTTTTAAATGTGATAATAATTACTTAGATTTGTCTTATTCCTATGGTAATGTTTACATCCAAAATTGTTCTTATTTATTTTCAATATTCTATGTGTCATATCAATGTTCTGATGTCCATTCAGAAGTTGTCAAATTAAAAGTGGGAAAAGGGACTCCAACTATTTTTCATTTCAAAGTTTTTGCTGCTTCAAGTTATTCTACTTTGGAAAAATCACAAAAGAGATAATAGCTTTATTTTTCATAATTTGTTCTTTGAAAAATATTCATGAATTGTACCTGTTCAAATTACTCATTTAGTTCCATCCATTTTATTTAAGTTTCTGCCTTGGAAATGTCAATACCTTTTTACTCTTTTGACTTATTTCCAGACAAAACTATTGATATGAATTGGTTTAAGACTTTGAATCTCTGAAAAATTGGAAGTAGGCCTACTTTCTTGTAATGCATATTTCAAAGAAAGTTTTGCTTTCTTGGTCAAATATGCCAATGTTTTTAAGTCTGGCTTCTTTCAATTCCTTGTTTTTTTGTTTTTTATTTTTTTTTTATAAATCTTTTTGATTCTTAAAGTATGGGTCAGGACAGAAATTTACTTCAAAGGAAAAGAACTCATTGAAATCCTTTTTGTCTACAAATCCTATAATGGCCAAGCCAATAATCCTGATTGATAGAATAATATTTCTTTTTCTGATCTCCTGCTGCGTAAATCAAATCAGGTTTTGTTGAAAAATGAAAGCCAAGTGGTCATCCAAAATACTGTTCCATCCGTATTCAACTAAGATAATGCTTTATATCAAATGAAATTGAATTGTGTTTCATAATCATATTAGTTCAAATTGTCATTTTTTTTTTTTCACTCTCACAAGAAGGCATACTCTCCCTGATCAATTGACTGCAGTTTTATGGCAGTGCATTGATTCTGAAAACCTGAAAACTTATCCAATCCAACTTGTTTTACCTGTGGCTGTAGCTGTTTTAATCTCAATCGTTTCGCAATTCCCTCGCTGTCTCAGTCTCATATTCTGATGTTAAGTTATATCTGTATATCTTGACCATTTCTCTTGATATGTTTGTCGCAAGTTTGTTTCTGATTATTTTTTGTCTGTGTCGGTGGCATGATTGAGTGTTCAAGGAATTTATTTGTACAATTTGAGTGACTCTGCTCAAGCCCTGCTTTGATTGGTTGTTGTAATCCTTTTGTCCCTTCTGAGACTGCTTACATTCTGATGCGCGGGTGGTTGGTGGGAGTCCCTGGTGGGCTCTTCTACTTCTGTTTCTTTTCTTTTACACTCAAGCTATCGTCTTT
>JBCIKM010386553.1:0-10873 GCA_039654465.1 Melibe viridis
TGGGTTTAATTTGAATTTTGTGTGCAACTCCTGCTTTAGGTAGAGTTGCGTTTATATTTGTTGGTTTATCCTGACTTATTTCACAAAATCCTGGATTTTGGGGGGTTTTATCCTGATTTTTGGTATTGACCTTGTGGCAGGTCTGCTGTTGTAGTGAAATTCAGGATCAAAGATTATTTTCAGGACAGCAATTGAATGAAGTTGTGAACAATAATGCTACTTAGTGTTTAACCCTCCTTCTACATCTCTGATCTATGCTAATTGAGATATTAATTGGGCACTTGAAAAAAGAAAATCTTACCAAATGCTACAATTTTATATGTTCCTCTTGTCCCCTGAACTGTAAATGGTTGGCTTTGTTTACTCAGACATGTCCAAAAAGGGCCGATGGATAGTACGGAGAGCTATCACAATTTGAATATGTTGCCTGCAAAGTACAAAACAGGACTATGCTATGGTTCCACATTAAATGACAGTGTTCCCACTTGATTGAGAAGACAGGAAATGTCAATATCCAAAATTTGCTGCCAATCTGAAAAAAAGTGAAAATGGTCTTGCATTGGGCGATCAAGGCTGGGGAAAATCAATGGATGCCAGTATATAATTAAAAGAAAGATCTTATCTGATTTGTAATGTTTTGGATGAAACAGTTATCCATTTTTTCACCCTAAGGTATGGATCCCCTGGAAATGTTGTGAAGGAGTACAAGGATTTCTCTGAATGGTATCTCAAGACTTTCTCAGGTTGGAAAGGACATGAAATTTAAAAAAAAAAATTGTTAGGTGATAGTATAAAAGCTAAATCATCAAATGAAGTATGACTATGCGAGGTTCATTAAAAGCGCAATGTTTGGAATTAAGAATTTCAATGTGTTACTGAGTAGTTATTTTTTTATTATTATTACATTCCAAATATTATTTTGAAAATAAAAGTTGGGAAATGTTTCTTACAACGAATTATAGATGTTGCAATGTGTTTTTTATAGAATTCAGTATATTTATATTATGCAGTAAGATGTTAAATTCAGGTTGACAAAACATTTTTTGAAATTTTAGTTTTAAACATGAAATTAGTTTCTTAGGTAAAATTTGGAAGTATACATTGTTTTAATTTGTGTTATTTAAATTGATTACTTTCAGGTGGAGTGCTGAATGTGCTTCTCAAAGTGTTGGAACATTATAGACAAAAAATGTATGTTGCGCCGCGTGTGCTTCAGCTGTCGCTCAACTACATTAACCAAGGGTATGTCATCTTGAAATCGACTACACTGAATATGAGAATTAATGCAGCTCTCATTTCACACTTGCAATTGTTTGTAATTAAAATTACTGAAAATTTGTATGTATTTATCTACAATTTTTATACCAGGTGACTCAAAAATTTTCCACAAGTCAACTGCAATAAAATAATACATACTGCTCAACATAAGTTAATGGCCACTTTGAGTTTTAACCAGGTTTCTTTCTTTATATGTGCGAAGCTCAAGTGCTGCTTTTTTTTTAGTGGCATATCCTTATACCTCTGCCTGTTGGTAGTAGTGTTGTAGCTTTCAATTCATAAAAGGGATTGGTAAAAAAAATTGCCAAATTAAAAAAAAAAAAAAACAAAAAAAAAATTGCTTTGAAAAAAGGTCTTAGAACTGTTGGGCGTGTTCAGTGGAAAGGAAAGCCTTCACAAAAGTTTCTTATTGAAATTGTTAGCTGCTGAAACATTGTACTTTATGTTCTCATGCATATGGCCGCTATTTCTCCTCAAAACCGTTTCCATTTCCCTTAAAGGAATTTCATGCCTTAATTTTGGGGTTTGGAACGTTTCTTGGGAAGTTTTAATGAATTTGTATTTGTTTCCTTCTGCTTTTGAACAATAAGATTCTGATTTGGTTGTATCGTTTCCAGCAGTTAACAAACTAATTCTATCTCTTGTAATTGGTACCATTTTTCAATGAAAACCCTTATTTTTATTTGTTAGTTTGCCATTTCTATTTAATATATTATTTTTTTAATAACTGCGGTGTGGGCTTCTTCATCTGTGGAAGCCAAAATATATAAAAGGCATGAATTTGGGAACTCAACCAGCACAGATGATTCAACTTTTGTCTGTCTTGTAAAAGATTTATACAATTTCTTTTTTTTTTAATTCTACAGGATTAGCCATGCCCTCTCTTGGAAGTTTATAAAGCAACACATGCAGGTAATTTTAGACCTAATGACTTTTATGTGTTATTTTTACATTGAAATCAAAATTAGTTTTGAGGTAAAGCAATCTCTCAGTTATGAAGATATCAAGCGACAAAGTGGATTTTTGTTTGTGTGTGTGTGTGTCTGTGTATGTGTATGTGTTAATATAATACTTCTTACTATTTCCCTTCCCAAACAGGTGATGCTTCAAGATGTGATATTCCCTCTCATGTGTCACAGTGATGAAGATGAGGACATGTGGACCAGTGATCCCATTGAGTACATAAGGATCAAATATGGTCAGTTCTGAAATCAAGTCTGTCAAGTATCAATTTTGATCGTTAATGAAGCATTTTGCATGTCTCATTGACTAGAATAAAGATTATTGATTAAGCAATTTTGTTGGATTTTCCAACCTTGGATTTCAGTAGAGGAATCAAGTCTCAATATTTTTTTACTGGATGGAGCAGATTTTTGAAGAAAGTGATAGGCTTTGAATTTTTATTCAATTTCTGCCATAAAGGTAAAAATTGTAAATTCCAACACATTTCTAACTTAACACCATTTCTAATTTTTTGACGTTAGTGTGATTTATGTTTAAAACCTTATTTGTTGCAGATATGTTTGAAGACTTTTTATCACCTGTAATGGCGGCTCAGACTGTTTTCCATTCGGCTGCCGCTAAGCGTAAAGAGATGCTGAATAAAGCTATGGGCTTTTGCATGGCTATTTTGAATAATCCTAGCTCTGAGCCTAGACAGAAGGATGGAGCTTTCCACATGATTGGAGCTGTGGCTGAAGTCCTCCTCAAGGTATTTATGTTTCACATTAAAATTTGAAGGAAAAGAATTTTGTGTTTGCTAAAAAGAAACCCAGAGACATGTTAAATAAGATTTTCAGTGATGCAGGAAAGCTTTTTTTCTCTTTGGTTTTGTCTCTTTTCGTGGTAGGTTTCATAAAGGATATCATGTATGTAGTAAAAGTAAAAGATATAAGTAATCATAAGAAAAAGTATGTTTTTATAATTGAGAGAAAGTAACTTTTGATACCTCAATTCATGAAACTTGATGTACGTATTTCAATACTTCTGTAATGTTTACACTTGTATCAAAAAATCCTTTTTCAGAGGAAAATTTACAAAGATCAAGCAGAGATGATGTTGACTTCTCATGTCTTCCCTGCTTTGGCTAGTGAGCATGGTTTCCTGAGAGCAAGGGTGAGTTGAGAAATAAAAAAAATGCAGTTTATGTTGAAGAGTATCTGCTCAATGAATAACTCTTGTGTCTGTATTTATCGCATATATAAGAAATTCTAAATTCTACCTATCATTGTTTTGGTTACAATGTGTTTAACTCTTTCTGCTCTAACTTCTGTTCGTGGAAGTTGGAAAATAGTATTGGCAATGGGAGTCTGATCAATTTAGCAAGGGAGTGATTTGTCTCATGCTTAAAAAAAAAAACACCCAAAAACCCTTGAAATGTTATCTGTTTATTCTCTTTTTTTCTGTTTCAAGGCTTGCTGGGTGATTCACAACTTTTCTGAGATGAAATTCAAATCGGAGGACAACCTGAGACATGCTGTTGACTTGGTTCGCAATGCTCTATGTGGGGATAAGGACCTTCCAGTGCGTGTGGAAGCAGCTATGGCTCTACAGCTGTTGATATCTGAACAAGAAAAAGGTAATGGAGTATACTTTTAACTTAATCACGAGTTTACCTTTGAGAGTTTCTTATTTGCTGAGCTGTGTAATTAAAGGTGCCATGGAAGTTAGAAGATTGGATTTGAATTTGGATATAAAATAAAGTGCTCCAATTTCCCTTGACTGGTTTTAAAAGATCTTGCTAATTGTAATAAATGAGTATGAGAGTATTATAAATTTAATTTCACTAAAAATTGCTTATATTCATCCGTTGGAGAAATTGTTCAAAGGGTCTGTCATGTCGTGATTTAGGGATTTACAGACCTTTTTTCAACTGTTCTGAACTATTCTGCCACAGAGAGTCAGTCTTTGTTTTGAAGATGGTTGAAGAATAGCAAAAAAATGTTTATGGTTTTGTCACCTTTTCTAATTCTGTCTCTCCTCATTCATAAATTGATGATCATTCTGGATGTCTTTAAATATTGAGTATATCTTTTTTTTTCGAAACCAGGTAATGAGAATTCATTGGAGTATTTTTATAAACTTAATTTTTAAATTTTGTTCTATTTTTGCATCTTTCCAGCCCAGAGTTATATGCAGCCTTATGTGAAACCAGTCATCATGGGTGAGTATTGGCCAATCTAAAATTTGTGGAAGTGCAGGGGTGTGAAATTTTCTGACTTCAGTTGTTCTGACCTTTGAAACTGATGGGAAAGAAATGCTCTTTAAAAAGAAAAAAAAATTCTTTTCACTTTTGTTTTTTCTTTTGTGTCTGTGTTACATCATTATCAGTACACCAGTCTGGGCGTATCATAATTCTCTATGTTGGTACTGTACCCTCTCACTCTTTCTCTCATCCTGCAACGCTTCCGACATGTCACAGGAAAGGAAGGACTTTGCATGTGCACTAGCACAGACTTTTTTTTTGTCAGTGTCACAGCCCTTTTACACCCCTGGGAAGTGGAATGCAATTAATGGCAACATTTTGAAAATTTACAAACTATATAACGTTCTCTTCTCAAGTTTAAGGAGGATGAATTTTTTTGTTTACAATCAATGAAATGGAAATAAGAACTTGGATGAAAAGCAAATGTTATATATGTAAAGTATGTGGTTCTCCAAAGGATTGTCTCTTTTTTATAACTATTTCAGAGCTTCTCAGCGTCATCAGGCAGACTGAAAATGATGAGTTGACTGGTGTCATGCAGAAACTGGTCTGTACCTATGTGGATGATGTCATTCCTATTGCTGTGGAAATGATGTCTCACCTTGTGAGTTTGATTGCTGCAAATAGTGAACATAAATCTTGCGCATTGCATTTATTTTGTACGATTTGTCATTTGTAATAACTGTTAACTGGGTTAGTTCTGGACAGAAAATTGAGAAATTATTTGTATTTTGATTTTTTAAAAAAAAAAATTTCCTGTATATTAAGCGTAAGTATTTTTTATCAGGAAAAAATTACATGGACAACTTATACTTTGGTTTAGCTAGATACAGTTGGTAAGAGAAAGATTTTTCTTTGAAGTTAAGTTTAAATTTTGCATAAGCTCAAGTTTTGTCTTAGTGGTGACTATTATAATTTCGTTTGTGTGAATTGTTCTCTAGGCTGAAACCTTCTCCCAAATCATAGAATCAGATAGTGATGGATCTGAGGAGAAGGCCATCACAGCCCTTGGTATCATCAACACCATGGAAACTATTCTCAATGTTATGGAGGACCAGAAAGAGGTGACAATAATACGTTTTGAGACGGCTCTCACTTAAGTGCTTTGGAATAAAGATAGCTAAGAAAACACTACTGAGACCGAATAATTGAACTTGGGGAAGTATTTTACATGAATATATAATAGAAATAGACTTAAAATAGGATGTAAGGCTTTTGTTTCATAGAGCTATTTGGGTATATCATTGTCAAGCTCCCCATCATGAAAATGGTTTAAAAAAAAAGACTGAATAAGTTTTGTTTTGTTTTGCATTTTTCTTCTAAAAAAAAAAGGAAAAAGAAGAAATATTGGTAGTTCCTTCAAAATGAAATGACACTGAATTTCATATTAAAAGATATACATCATTGATTAATTGTCAGCTTTAAGATGTTAATTGTTAGTGGATCAAATCTTTTTGAATCAATTATAACATAACATAGAGTAATATATTAAAGATTTGGTCCCTTCATTTTTAGATTATTTGTCAGCTGGAAGGAATAGTTCTTCGAGTGATTGGCATCATTCTCCAGTCCAACATTATAGGTAAGTTTTGCTCTTTTTGCAATTGATTCAGCTTAACCCATTTCTTTTGGAGGGAAAAAAATAAAATTCCCCTCTTGCTTTTTTTTTTATGCAGGACCAGTTATTTTTAGAGGCTACTCCAGTGTAATTTTTTGTTGTTGTGCAATAGGTATTGACCCCTTTGGGTAGATGATACCTACAGAAAAGACTTCATGGTCAATTTTCTTATCTTGGAGTTTTAAACGGAAAAGAAATTTTGTTGCATCATGATTATCTTGTGAGAGGTTAATGGCCTGACACCTTTCTCTCTCCGTTCAATACTGCGGTCATCAACAAAACAATGAGGGTTTGTCACATAATGGAATCTGATTAACTGCCGATTATTATTGAAAAGGGGATATTAGGTTTCGTGTTTTATCTTTTTAATTAAATATTCATTTCACCTTATCCCTTCAGCTTAAAAAAATTGTTGTAATTTCCATGTTCATGAATTGTGTTGCAATGAATGAAGATTAAAAAAAATGAAAGGTGTAATAATAATTAATTATTGTTTTAGACCTCTAAGCAAGCTCGGAACCTTAATGCAACAAGAGTTTGTGTCATGTTTACGGTCCAAAAGTACAGATTATATCTTTTGTGTTATTCATCGTATAGACTGGCCCTAATGATGTAAAACCGAATATGAGGACACCTATGGGTGGCTGGGAAACACCTCAGTCCAGCTTCTATGTCTTCTTATATTTCTACCCTGACTTATGCTTGCTTTTTTTTCTTCTTTTTTGTGTGTTTTTTTTGTTTTTTGTTTTTATTTCTCCTGATCCTTTCCGTGGACTGTGGTCGACCCACCATCTCGTACCTATGATGGTGATTATGAGAGCTGAAGGGCCTTAGTTACTTAAAATTAACTTTATTTATGCTGCATGGGTTTGAAAACAAAAATTAGAATTTTATGTAGTCCCTTCAAGGTCTCTACAAGTTTTGAAAAGTAGACCCTTTGCCTGTTTTATAGTATGCAGGGATGGAAATCTTTCAAAATTATGTTAGTTTTTTTATTCCCCCCCCCCCAGTTCTTTTATGATTTACTTTTAAAAAAAACCCCAAAAAACTGCAACTAGATTCATATTATAAATATTATATTAGAAAAAGTTTTGTTGGATATGTGGGGAAGTGCAGTCATGTATCTAATTTTGATGCACAGAAACAACGTAATCTCAAACGTGTTGTGTAAGAAATGTTTGCTTGCCTATTTAATCAGCAAGCGTATTCCCACGACAAATTTTCAGAATTATAATTTTGAACTAGTAAGGATTTAGAGCATTTGGATTTAGGAATTTTCATAATTAAAATTCTGAAGCAAAGTAAACATTTGCTGTGTAAGTAGAAACCCTTGGATAGAGAAAATAGCAGACTCAAAGGCACAGCTATTTGTAGCTCTATCGTCCTTGACTGGCTGATACCATTCTCTAGACTGTTACCTTTTGATTCGATACAGGTGTCACAATTGTACTTGTTTTCAATCATTGGTCGAATTTCTCACCTTGTAGTTCCTTGAATTGCTACTGGCTGTTTATTTTGTGTAATTTGTGCAGCATCATCACCGATGTTTTGATTAGGTGACTAGTTAAAATTCCTTTTCACGTGGATTACTAATGAAAATGAGATGTGAGCAGCGTTTTCCTTGAAAGTTCTTTTGATCTGTCTATTGCTTTAAGCCTGAAGTCTGAGATACAAATAATTATTGTAGACATTATCATCCTAACCATTACTCTAGACAGGTCGAGTCTAGATAGTTAGAATTAACCTGATTTTTAAATTTAGGTGGGAATTTCTTTCCCCAAAAGATATTTTTCTGCATGTACTTTCTCAAATTGGATATTGATTCACCTTTATATGTAATTGGGTGTTAAAGAACCCTGGTCATTATATTGCTTGATCAAGCAAAAATCTTTGTGTGGACATAGCATACTAAGAAACTTGATGGTGATTTTTTCCCCATATTAATTTGATGTCGCGTAGGTTCAGATTTTTACATTTTTTTGCATTTATATCCCTGAGTACCTATTTAGCCACAAAGGATCTGAGTGAAAAGAGACAAATTTGTTCATGTTTTTTTCTCTGTGGAACAGATCAAAGAAGGCTATTTGACATTTTAAAAGCACACTCTGACAAAAATCTGAAGGAGTCAAAAGGTAGCTAATTAGAGTTTAAGATGGCAGCTGTTTATACCCTAGGATGTTTTGAAAAACATGTACCTTTTTTTTTTTTTTCCTAAGATTTCTATGAGGAGGTCCTGTCCCTGATTTACAGTTTGACAAGTTCCCAGATCTCTGTTCACATGTGGGAAGTATTTGGCATGATATACCAAATGTTCCAGAAAGATGCTGGCATTGATTATTTCACAGGTATGAGACTCACTTCTCATGTTAGGATCTGTCCTATCCTATTTTTTTTACTGCTAAAGAAAAATTGGTAGTAATGCTTATTTTTAGTTCTATGGCAATTCTGGAAACCCCAGCATATATCCTCTCTTAAATTGATTTTCTAGTAAACCATTGCTTTGCTGTTTTGATGAATGGGGAAGGAGGGTATGTTTACATTGTTCAGTTGTTCACTTCAACATGAAAATTCTACCATTAAATCAATTTTTTTAAAAACAAACCTGTTATAATCAGAAAGACTTGTAAATGGTACTCAAATGGATATTAATTCTTCTTTTTTTAGGCATATTTAAAAAAACAAAACTCTACTATAAACTGCTAGCTACAAAAGTTTTCTTACAAACATGTGATTTGAGAGTTAGCAAATTCAGTTGAACTTTTTCAGCCCGTTTTGAAATATTTACATGTTCATGATTGTTGTATTTGTCACATTATCTTTCAGAAATGATGCCAGCTCTACACAATTACATCACCGTAGATACAGATGCTTTCCTCTCCAATCCCACTTATTTAGAGGTTGTCTTCAATATGTGTAAAGGGGTAAGCCTGTACTCTCTCATTATGTAGATGAAGATAGTTTAGGCCCAAAACCAGTGGATTAAAATTGGCTATGATTAATCCGATATTATGTTTTATCTCTAGAGAAACCTTTGTTGACTGGTTCTGCGATACTTTCAAGATGTGAATCTTAGCCTTGATTCTCTTGTGTTGCGGGTGACTGATGTTACTTTTTTAGGAATATATCACACTGAATGTCTTTCAAAATATCAGAATAAAAAAGTGTAAAAAACAAATCTCCCTGCTTGTGAAGGATTTTGCCAAAGCATGATTTTAAGTTGACTATTCATGTGATGAAAAAACATTTCAGGTTTTAAGTGCTGATGTAGGAGAAGATGCTGAGTGCCATGCTGCCAAACTGTTGGAGGTGATCTTGCTACAATATCCTGCAAAAGTAGATCATGTAAGTCGTGATGTTATCTTTTTCTGTTGAGTTACAGAAAAGGATAACTTAAAATGAATTGTATTGCAGGTTAGATCTTTTGAGATTCTCGTTTGGTGTTTTTACCAAATTTTCTTCAGATAGAATGATAAAAGGTTGAACTCTGAACAAAGTAAATATTTTTTAAAAACTAGCGCTCAAGCTTAGAGTGTATTCAGAGAGAAATGGTGAGATGGAGAAATGAATTGAATTAAACAGGCTACAGCTGCTTAGTGAAATTCACCTTTATTTTTATATATAGAGATGTCTTAAGGTTCTCGACTTTCCCCCCTCATGGCACATTTTTACTTCCCCCCTGTCCCTGCAGGTTTTAGGTTCCTTTGTGGAATTAGTGCTGACAAGGCTGACCAGAGAGGTGCAAACCTCTGAGCTGAGAACTATGTGTCTACAGGTTGGCCTTACTCTATGGGTGAAATTATCTCATAGTTTTGGAAAGTTTGCTCTTAATATGAGCAACATGCCTTCTTTGACACCTTAGAAAACATGATTTTCTGTTTTCCATAGGAATATTTTTCTTTGATTAAGTACTGCTGAGCATTAAAAAAAATGTATTCAAAAGAGAACAATCTGGTTTTTTTGGTGATAGTCATAGTGTCACTTTACTTTAATTTGCCGAACCAGCTGTCACTTGGACTCTTGTCCTTCGGTCAGATGCCATGGTGAAAAAGGTTTTAGTCTTTAAGTCATAGTGTCACAAGATTTAACATTTCTACATTCCTAATTCTTTTTGTTCCTATTGAAATAGGTGGTGATAGCAGGCTTGTACTACAACCCTGCCCTGCTCCTTGATGCCCTCAGCAAGATCACTCTCCCCAATGTGAATGGCTCCATTCTGGCCCAGTTTCTGCAGCAGTGGCTTCATGACGCAGACTGTTTCCTCGGGTAACATTTTCCACTTACTGTCCACCTTCATAGGGGCACAGTTGCTGAATGGTTAATGAGTGCTCAGCCATGATAGATTCCTGAAAACTAGATTTTGTATTGAATTTACGAAGTTCATAGTGGAAGGAACTTATTTCATGATAAAAATAATAGGAGTAGAGTTGCCAAGTACCACAGATTTTTGGTTGTGGCTATGAAATGACCCACATGACTATGGACTTAGGGATGCATTGCTTATTCTACGGATTTTGCCGTGCTTAGATTGGTCAGGCAGATAAAGTGAAACTCCTTACGGCCACCATAATTGGAGTGTTTTGGCATGTTGAAAGAAACACCATAAGTCAGGGCTGAGAATCTTCCGTCTAAAGGCGGACCTCCGCCTTTTTTGTTGCCGCTTTCCGCCTTTTTTTTGTTGCCTTTCCGCCTTTTTTGTGTGTGGCCGATATCCGCCTTTCAAGTACATTTGCGAAAAATAGCCTACGAGACCCAGTGTATCCGTCGACCTTCAT
>JBCIKM010386771.1:0-10872 GCA_039654465.1 Melibe viridis
AACATGACCGATGAATTTCCACTTTCTATGCTGGATTTTGGTACTTAGTGGTTTCATTCCGGCTTTCTCTAATAATTCTTTGTTAGTCACTTCGTCTTGCCATTTGATTCTCAGAATTCTTCTGATGCATTTGTAATTAAAAGTGTCAAAATTGTAGTTATCTTTTTTGTTGATTTTCCATGTTTCGCATCGATAGAGAAGGACTGGCATAACTAATGTTTTGTATAATCTGATTTTTGTTCTTGCCTTAATTTTGCTAGACTTCCATATGTTGCGGAGTCGTGTGAAAGCACTTCTTGCTTTGCTTATTCTGTTTTTCATGTCCTGTGATCCTCCATCTTCTTTTGATATTGTAGCAAGATATGTGAATTTTTCTACTTCCTCTAATTCTTTGTTGTCAATTCTGATGCTACTTTCTTGTTTTCTGTTTATCTGCATCATCTGGGTTTTTGCAGTATTTATTTTAAGTCCGACACTTTGAGCTATTTCATTCATTGCTGTAGTTTTTTATTGCATATGTGTCATACTTGATGCAAGAAGGGCCACATCATCAGCAAACTCTAAATCATCGAGCTTGGTTGTAAACTGCCATCTTATTCTCCTTTCGCCATTCTTGATTGTTTTCCTCATTACAAAGTCTATGATAAGGAGGAAGAGAAACCCAGACATATTACACTCTTGTTTCATGACAGTTTTTATATCAAACCATTCACTTATGCTGCCGTGGTCAATAACAGCACATTTGAAGTTTTCGTTTTATCATCTTTATCAATTTTCTTCTTCTTCTTCAATTATATCGACTGACTTAGTGGAACTGAGTATTACTGTCGATGCGGGCATAATTAGACACACCAAGAGCAAATTTAGTCTTGGTGGGCCTCTGGGAGCGTCTCTTAGCGTGATGTAGTCAAGGCACTGCTTGAAATTGTCTACATGAAGACTGCCTGATTGATTCATTTTGGGGTACTTGGTATATTTTTAGGATGTCCCATAGACTTTCTCGATGTATTGTATCAAAAGCTTTTTCAAAATCCACGAAGTTAATGTAAAGAGTAGATTGCCATTCGTTGACTTGCTCAATGATGTTATGGAGGATAAAAATTTGTTCTGTTGTTCCCCTCCCTTTTCTGAAACCAGCTTGTTCTTTCCTCAGTTTATGATCAGTGCTTTTCCGAATCCTTTCAATAATTATCCTTCCCATTACTTTACTGATTATGGGTAAAAGTGTCATTCCACACCAGTTTCTACAATCCTCACTTCTTCCAGTTTTCTGGTACTATTTCCTGTTCCCATATAATGTCAAAAAGTTTCTTGATCCGTTTGGTTGTGTTGTCAATATCTGCTTTTAGGAGTTCACTACTAATGGAGTCAATGCCAGGGGCTTTTCCATTCTTTAAGCCTTTTAGTACAGTCTTTATTTCTATCAATATAGGTGAGCTGGAGTTAACCCCCGCAATGTCTTCTTCATCATAGGTTCCTTCGTTACACTTGAATAGTGATTGGAGTTCTTCTCTATTGAGAATTTCATAGAAGTGTTCCACCCATCTTTTCTTGGTTTCCTCTCTTCCTGTTACATTGTTACCTTCATGATCTGTAATTGTAACACATTGTTTAGGTCTATCATTGCACAGCACTTTGGTAAGGTCATTCAGTGTTTTCATATGTTGTTTGTCTGCAGAAATCTCTGCTTCTTTTGCAATGTTTTCTATCCATTTTCTCTAATATATTTGTACTTGCTTTATAATCTCACGATCTTTTTCTCTGTAGTCTTTTCTCACACGTTCCTGTAGTCTCTTTTGATCTGGTGCTTAGTATTTTATTGTTTATTTGGTTGTGCTGGTCAATCAATTCCCAGGCCTTAGTACTAATCCATGGCTTCCTTTTGGGTGTCTTTCTCCCAAGTATTTCTTCTGCAGTTTCTTTATATGCTTTCTCAATTTTCTTCACTTCATACTCGATGTCATTCCTTATTTCTTCTTCTTCACTTTGCAATATTTCATATCGATTTTGGGCAGCAAGGTTCCTTGAGTCTATCTGTGTTGTATCTCACTATGTCATTTTTATTGTCTTTCCTTGGTCTCTTAAGCTTCAGTCTCAAGACTGTTCGGAGCAGGTAATGGTCACTCCCTATGTCTGCTGATCTGTACACTCTTGTGTCTTGCACTGAAGTTCTAAACTTCCTGTTAACCATTGTGTGGTCGATTTGGTTTTTTGTTTTACCATCTGGTGATCTCCATGTCTCTTTATGAATCTGTTTGTGAGAATATAATGTGCCTGTAATGACTAAGTTATTATCTTCACAGAAATCACATAATCGCTCTCCATTATTGTTTCTCACTCCAATTCCATGTTTTCCCAAAACCTTATCAAAATTTTCCTTATTTTTCCTACTTTGGCATTAAGGTATCCAGTAATTATAAGCATGTCATGCCTGCTTATTTTGTCAGCTACTTCCCACAGAATTCATCCTTGTATTTGTCTGTAGCAGCATCTATTGGTGCAAAGGCATGAATAATTGTCATTTTAATGTGATGAGAGTAGCATCTTGCTTGGATGATTCTTTCGTTGACTGGTGTCCAGTCCATCAAGGCTCTCTCTGCTTCTTTAGACATTAATATTCCGACTCCTTCCCTATGGATGTTATCATTTCTTCCTGAATATATATATAATTGTCCCACCATTTGCTAGACTTTGCTTCCCTTGTCCTGTCCAGTGAGTCTCACTTACTCCTACAATTTCAATCTTGAGTTTCTTCCTTATGTCATCTAATTGGGCTAAATGGCTGCTCTGGAACAGCGTTCTAACATTTGAGTTTCCTACAATTAATTTGTGTTTTGGGTGCACTATGGTCTTTTTCAGTTCTTGAGCTTCCTCTCGGCTTTCACTCAGTAACGTCATGCTGCTCTCTACTTGAGAACAAGACCTAGAGCCCCCAGTGATTTGTTTTGATCATCTACTTTTGGTTTCTGTAGCGGGTTTCATTTTTGCGGGATGAGGGTGCCGGCCTCATGCACAACCCTCAGACTTATGGGACCAGGATTGAATTTGGAGCTTCACTCCTAGACTGATTACCTTCCCAGGTTGATGAACTCAGTCCGTCCATGTGGTTGTTGCTCGGGGTATCCTTCCCCTAGGCAGGTGACTTTTCCAAGTTTACTTGTCCATCCGTGGTTCGAGTTCGGAGTTTCCTTCTCCTAGACGATTGCCAACAAAGGCTAATGAAGGTCATCTCTCCATGCTCTGTGACCCAAGAGCTAGGGTGGCTTGCAGGTACTCGGCCTTGACAAAGGGCCTCCTGCGATTTGGTCCGGGTAGTGCAATTCCCCTATCTGCCACCTGGGGTCCCGCCAGGTTGGAGTGTTTGTCTTCTCCTGGTGCTTGTCAGCCGTTTCTGTTGCTCCAAGGACTGACAAGGTTCCTTTGCTATACCTGCATCTTTTTTCTATTCATTTTCTCTAACTATTCAAGATACAAGTTCCTTTCAAATTTGCTTCTTTTATCATGCATGTAGCGATTTTGACAATTCTAAAAGATAAGTCTAAAGAGCCCTTCTGGGAATTGAGGCAAGATTGCCCCACTCTTTAGAGAAATGTATATTAACAGATGATAAGATATTAAAACATGAAGAAATGAACAGACTCACCAGAATAATTTATTGTAGGTCGGGAACAACATGTAGCGTCGACGAACAAAAACACACTGAGCTTACCATCCTTTCACTCAATCATTTATACCTCCCTCGATTATCACTCACTCCCATTCATTCATAAACACTTGCCCTCTCACGCATCCTTCCGATCACTATTTCTCACTTACTCACATCAATAAAACTATTCAAACACTAATTATCATTAATCTTATTTGTCCTAACAACTCGCTAATAACTATTCTAATTATCTGTGTTCATTAAATTACAATTTCCTTGGTATTCATAAACTTTTCAATAATGCCTATCACTACGCTAACAAGAATCCTGTGTAACCTTCGACCAATACCCTTCTAACCTACCTTGACCTACTACTTCCACGAGATCCCTGTGTCGTTCACTGAGCTCACCTATCTACTCTAAAGTGGCTTTCTACACTACTCTAAAGCTACAGTTACATAAATAAATGTCTTCAATCTCCATTTTTTTTTTTTTTTAAAACCTTGCTGTATATGAAAATGACTAGACAGAAAAGAAATTAGGAATTGACAAGACAAGAAACGAATTATTAAATCAATGTGAACCCACCTGTAAAGATCATGATTAAATCTTTGGTTGAGTTTTCTAGCTGTCATTTGACTCAGGACAGACCGACCAACCACACTGAACACAGATGCTGTTGCACGATTAGAATAGAGCATATCCGTCGGTAATCCATTGTCACCGACACGATTGAAAATCCATGTGCCCTGTCTTGTGCTTAAAAACACCTAGTAGAGGAACCATTAACATTTTACATGTGTTAATTTCACACCTTTCATACACTACTGTAAAGCAGTAGAAAAAGGACAAAAACAGGACTTGTTTTGTCGCAAGGGAATGGTCAATATTAAAAAAAACAAAAAAAATGCAATTAGGAAAGAAAGTTTTGAGCAATTGCATGCATTTGTATGGAAATAGCATTTTTATGGAAATAAATGAAAATATAGGATACGAAGTCAAAATTGCTTCCCAATTAAATACCTAAAAGTTTCTGCCTTTCAAATTGCTTCCCAATTAAATACCTAAAAGTTTCTGCCTTTCATTTTGTTATCTGAACATTTATCAGCATAAGTATTCAGTGAAAGAAAGATTTTTAAGTGTTGAAGAAGAGAACATGTGTTTCCACTTATTCTAATAGTTGGCTCAAGAGGAAAAGAAATCCTCCACACCTATTTCAACATTATGGTCAAAGGCGTCAGTGGCACTTCTAGCCAATCCAGCGATGAAGAAAACGTAACGAATGAATGAAAAAATAAAAGATGATATTTTCATGCTGAGACAAAAAGTAAAATTCTTAATAGGAAAAAATCTGAAACAATAGAAAAAAAGAACTCTAAAGCTTTTTCCCTCAACTTCAACATCCACCATTAGCTGATACTCTTTAAAAGCTATTTGTTGTTTTTTTAATTCCTGAACTAATCCAATGCAATTATAAAACAATAAAATGAAAAATTTAATGATCACATCAAAAGATATCAAAGTGTATTGTGAGAGGATCTGTATGCTCAACATGATATAAACAAGAGGCAGTGTCAGTCAAGAGAGGCCAACATCCCCTTCCTTCCAGCAAAGTAAAAAGAAAGAACTTAAACCTCAAAATAAGGCCTTCCGCAAAATTAATGATTAGCCAAGAAGTTAAAAGAGCAAATTCCCATGTTTGGACAATAGAAAAAAAATTTTTATGATGTTGAATTTAAAAATTCAAAAGATAAGGTTCAGAGAAGAAAAAAAATGGAAAAGAAGTTAAATATGTAAAAACAATTTGGCAATTCTTAGAAAAGAAACAATAAAAAAAAAAAAAAAGAAAAAAAGCAGACGCAAGCAGTGATTTAGATGATTTAGAAGCAGGATACCACTGTATTGCCATTGTATATTTGTGCCATGCACTGACAAGCTTGCAATCTTTGTTTGTATCTAATAATAATAATAATAATAATAATGCACATTAATAACACGCAAAAACTATCCCACCTTGGCAGCAGGCTCTAGGCGCTAAATTCTAGAGATTGAATAGGCTAGTAATAGCTATTTTGTATGTCTTTTATCTTTCTTTGTTGATACTAGTTATGAGAATACACCCACACTGAAAAAGAGAGGAATGCAAAAGGGTTACAAGAAAGGAGAGTTAAAAAAAGGAGGAGGTCATCAAGAACAGTGAAAACAAACCACACAAGTTGGTGCCAACCTCAAAGTTGAAGATCAAGTGGAGTTTTGTAAAAGATATTTCTTTCTTTCAACATTGATATTTCTTCAACCACAAGGAGACATAAATATGTGAGATTCTATTTATAAGTTGTGTCAATAGTAATGAGCTGAGATGGTTTTGGCTCCAAAAAATGTTTCAATTCTTAATCTGAAGTCTCAGAAGTCTCAGAAGGCTCAGATTCCATTTAATGTTAATTAGATATTATATCATTAGATGCTTTTTACTATATCATTACCATATAAAATAGATGATAATTATTATATCATTACAGTATAAAATAGATGCAAGTCCATATTCAGGAGAAAAAAACAAAAACCCGACCACTTCACGGTGGAACACAGCAGCTGCAGTCCAACTTGCTGACAGACATAGTGTGACTCATTTTGCAAATTGGCCTGTAAACTTCTATTGCACGCATCATTCTGTCTGTTAGTGCTTCTCTCTTCATCATGGTGAATGCAGTGCATGGTTTGATCTATAAACAACCTTCATATTTGCACAGTTTGACATATTCATATTTCAAATGTGGGTTTATTGCCAGGGAAAAAGGAACAAACAGTGGAAAAGAGATCAGTTCTGATAATGAGACAAATAAGATAAAAGTGGAGAATTTTCCATATTGATCGGGACATAATTAAAACCAAAACGACTTTCAGGAAGGACAAAAAAGTGAAAATCAGCACGGAGAGATACACACTCTTCGCTGCTTAATATTAGTGTTTTAGGACTATTGAATAATATTATTGCTGATGACAAACAAAATATTGCTTACACATTTCAGCAGGCAGACCACCTCACCTGTACAAGTCATGGTCGATGCGGCGGTTCAGTTCAAAGGTCAAGTATTTATTGCTCAAGAATTGGCCACCTATTTCAATCAACAACTTGTTGAATCGATTCAGTCGAAGCATATCCAGTGGGTAGCCACTATCCGCTACTCTATTCATGATCCAAGTCCCTTGTCGGGTGCTGACAAATACCTAACAGGAAAGAGTTTTTGTTGTTGTTGCACTTATCAGCAGTGTAGGACAGTTTTTAAGCTTTAACCTCAATACACAACACTTGCTCAATTAGTGAGTCAGGACTACATCAAACAAGAAACGAACTCTCATTCATCCACATATTAGATTTGCATGCTTTCTAATATTAAAAAACTAAAACTGTAAGACATCTTCAAACATAGCACTCCCCCTCCCCTACCCCTTATGAACATTCACAAAAACCAGCTCCTCAAACTTCCTGATACAATTTTCATCTTCTCTGTATCAAAAAAATCATAAAAAATTGGTCTGCTCGCCTGTGAAAATGAGAGTGCAACGGTCTCGGCACCCATGAAGGAAATAGATTATTCACTCCATGCCAGCAGGAATCACCTTGGCGTGCACATCAAGCACCCTGACAATTGAGCTACCAGGACACCCATGTCAAGTTAAGTGGATTGTATGACCAAATAGAACATTAAATTAAAATTTGACTCCTACCCCCCCCCCCTTCCAAATCAAGCCCCTGGCAGAAGCTCTCCCCCAACCCCTAGCCCCCTGTTAATGATGACTCATCCTCCCAAGAGGGAGGCTGTCCAGCACAGGAGGACAGCAACAGTGAACAATGAACTCATCTGGAGTTAGATGGTTTGGTCTTATTGGCACCACCCCCCATTCTAAGGCCCATGGTGCAATAAAACATCTGGGGATGCCACACCCCATTACAAAAAATTCTTGCCTTATGCGGATTGAGACTACAGTTGATTAAAATCAGGACAATTTGGTAAGACGCCATTTTGTATGCCATGTGTTAACAAAGCAGAGTCATTTTCCCCATGGTCTCTGCCAACCCAACTTCCTGACACCAGTACTTGCCAATGGTCTTTTGACTGTGTATATAGCCTGACTCAGATTTTCTCAGGATTCAGGGATGGGCCTCGATTCAAAAATAAAATCTGTGCTACTTTCTATTTCATCATCACTTCCACATGAGGTAATTTTTGCAATAAGCCAAAAGTTGAACATAAAAACTAGTTTTAATGGGACAAAGGGAAAGGACTCATAGGGGGTACAGAGTCCTCCTTGTCTGGAAGGGCTGGGCCATGTGAGCCCCTGAAAAATTTGGGGAAAAATGAGAACTGAACAATAATGAGCTCTACTTGAGTATTCATTGTGACAGTCAACATCCAATCCTCCAAACAGAAGATAATATCAGAACAAAATATTACTTGGTCCAGTATTCACATGATGACTTTTCCTGTTTCCTTGCACACAAAAAGGAACAAAAAGCAAATTGATTATAGGGACTAAATTCCAAGCCTTGGTTAAATATCAAATGTTGAGGAATGATAACTTAGTTAAGATTTGGAATAAAACTAATACATATCAGTATTCTTAACAATACCTTATTTTCAGAGAGACATGAGCTTGTATTGTACTTTCCATGGCCAAGCAGGTATAATGTTATGTGAAACAATGAAAAACTACTGATACATTTCTAGTGCTGATGCAAAAAAGCACACCATAATACTATGAAAATAAATCCTTAAATGAAAAAAAAAAAAAAAAAAGAAGAGATGATCAAACCTGGTTTCACTAATTTATTCGTTTGAAGACATTAATGCCATTTATTAACTGACTGAGAACGGGTTTACGATCTACCTCATAGGTATCTGGAGTATCTTATTTCTCTTTCCACCTTAACTGCCACATTATTGATATTACAGATTTCATACTTAGCACCGATCAGAAAGATATCTTGTCACCAAAAAGCAATGATTTATTGATAGAAATGAATGACATGAAGATTGAAAAAGCAAAGATCAGGAAGGGGGGAAAAAAAGAAGAGAAAAAAAGGAAGTAGATAGTCAGAAAAAGATTAAAGAGAAAATACCAGAAGAAGAAAAAATGTCTATTGAAAGGAAGGAGCAAGGAATAAAGAGTAAAGAAAACTGATTATCATAGTTTTGCAATGGGAAATTTTTCGTAATCTCCTGCCTGTTTTTCAATCACATCAAAAAGGCAAACAGTGCTGCCCTCGTTCCATTGTTACTGTAGTCATCAGATAGGCCACAACAAATGAGACTGAAAAACAGAACTCTCTTACCCATCACAAATCTGTCAATTTTCTATGTCATTTCAGTTCATTTTCCAGCTTGAGATATATTAAGTCAATTAAACTGAATCACATCACCCAGATTGCACTCTGGCTTAATACAGAATTGCTTGCCTTGTTTTGCCTGTTTCGCCTGATTATCCATAGATCATAGGAACCAGAATTTTTTCTGTGATTTTTTCCTTAATCTTTTAGCCTACTTCGTTAATCTTCATTGGTTTACGAAAAAAACCCAAAAAAACACAACTCAAAAGCAAAACAACCGGTAGGGTTCCTTTAGTTCCTTCCTCTGTGTCAGAGGGGAAAGAGTTGTGATGTTCTCTTTCTATTGCACTCTTGGGAGTGGGTTTTGAATTTGATTTATCCATTTTTCTTCACCTCTGTGATGGTATAATGCTTAGTTGTTAATGATTATTATCATCATTATTATAATTATCACTATGCACTGCATGTACATAACACACACACACACACAAACACACACACACGCACACACAAAAAAACCAAACTGTGCACCTTGTCACATGGTGAACTATGGTCTTGGACACCCCTCTAACTTGAATGGCATACGTAAATAAAAATTCAACCTTAAAAGTACATAAGTAAAAATTCAACCTTAAGTTATCAGATTTAAGTGGAATAAATAGCATTTTCGTCACTTCAATAAGTATTTCAATTGAAAATCTGATTAGCCAATGACAGATGAAAAATTAAGTTTAGTATGTCAGACAAGTTTCGCTGCTAAGTGTTGAGCGACAAATCTGTGATGATATTTTTAATGTCAAAAATTTTGTGTTATATATAAGGTGTCTCTTTTATAGTACAGGATCAAGAGTTAAAATACCTCAGCAATGAGTCAATGAAAAGAAACGAAAAAACTTATAGATAATAGAAAATTATGTTTATTTTGTGTCATAGTCATCCCAGATACATAATGGATAAGGACGCTCTGGGATGACATCATCAATACAAGTGCCTACATCTAATGTTGGGAACCAAATTTTAATGATCCCATTGAGTTTTTTTGCGTAACTCTAAACAAAGGCATTCTTGATAACATTTTGTTCTCTGATGAGGTGACATTTTTCGTTTCTGGCTGTTAACCAAAAAAATATACAAATTTTGGGATGCAGAAACCAGACAATTGAGATTCAGGGCAACTTGCCAAAGCTGAATGTTTGATGTGCTCAGACAGGTCAAGAAGCATTTGGGTCGTTCTTCTTTGAGGATAAAATCGTAACATCTGAAAATTATCTGGAATTGCTTGGACAGTATGCTTTACCCCCAATGTAATACATTAAAAACAGAAAAATTCTCTTTCAGCAAGATGGATCACCTTCTCATTGGGGACACGATATAAGAGAATTTCTACACAGGTTGATTGGGAGGGACAGACTTGTTGCTTGACCGGCTAGATCACCTACTACGATGGAGTTTTTCCTCTGAGGTAAATGATATTAATCACCTTGAAAGGAAAATCAGACAGGCAGAAACTTCTGTGACACCCAGGAAGCCAACAAAAACATGGAGAGTATTGAAATAACATTTTGCGCTCTTGACTGAAAATTACGGGTGTCACTTTGAGGCTTAAAACTCTGCAGTGAGTGGTCGGAATTCAATGGTCTTTGTATCAACAAAATGATGATAAATTTCTGATATCAATATTTTAATAAATTGTTTTGAATTGCCATTGATTTTTCTACATTTCAATTCTTTATCCTGTAGTATTAAAAAGACACCTGTTGACACCGGGTCACGTCTCGGTGAATAGTCTTTTGTTTCACTATTTCCGAGGTGACATTTATTCCTGTCCTTCCTAACATCATTGGCAGAGGATAGAGACGAATGGAGAAAATTCACACACGGAATAAAAGAAGCAGCC
>JBCIKM010386882.1:0-10871 GCA_039654465.1 Melibe viridis
CCTCTCTCTCTCTCTCTCTCTCTATCTCTCTCTCTCTCTCTCTCTCTCTCTCTCTCTCTCCCCCTCCTTCCCTCTTTTTCTCTCTCCTTTTCTTTCCTTGTGCCTTGCTTAGCTTGTGTTTTCAGCCAAGCCTCTTTTTCTCCAGCATTCCATATCTCAGTCTCTAAAATCAGCCCAAATCTCCGGACATCACATTTACCACGCATTTTCCTGTTACTTCCACAGCCAGCGCAGACTTCTTCTCCTCCAGTAGCTCACAGGGCAAATCCCGGTTCTGGCAAGACGAGGTCAAGGTTGTTTCTAGCACCTCGGATGACGTTTCCTCACCGCATTCTGATGCAGAAGCTTTCCGCATCTTGAAGACCATCTCGCAGTCGTACAGCAAGCCCCAACCCAGCCAGGAAATAACCTCATCCATCTCCCTGTCCCCCCCACCCCACCCTCCACCTGACCCACCTATGAAGAAATGCGGCTGTTCTTCCAGAGACGTCTGCACCCACGTCAAAGGGAAAAAACGGAAGCCCCTGAAGAGGCACGAAACAAGTTTTCTGAAAAGCAAATATAAGCAGTGTCAATACAGAAACTCCAAGACATCTACGAAAGAGAAAACAGGAAGTGATATTTCTTCTGAAGACAAGCCTGTTGTATGTGATTCCAGTTCAAAAGAGTTCAATGGGCCAATTGGGAATGATTTGCTTAAGGAAAATGACAGGGGAACGTTGTCGTGTCATACAGGGCATTCCTGTGTCGTTAGAGAGGGGACGGACTCGAGTCTTTCTAAAGGATCCTTTGTTGCAGTGGGAACTGTTTTGTTTAAAGAGGAGGGAAATAATGTGAAGAGTGAAGAAATCCAGTCTGCAGCGGAGACTGAAATAAACAATGCTGTAGATGCACTTGTAGGAGGTTGCTGTGAACAAACTTCAGCGAGCCGTTCTCAAGGTTCAGTTCTTAGCGATGATCCCTACCATCAGACAGTCTCTGGGGAAAGAGAAAAAACAACAGGTCATTTTCACACTTCCAGCAATCAAGAAGAAAATGATTTGCCGCTGCTAAAGCCAAATGTAGGAGTTGCAAGTGATTTGTTCTCTTCTTGTCTCCAGTCAGATCAGTTTGAAGACCATCACAGTATGTCAGTGGCTGCACCTTATTTCCCAGAACTCTCCAATACGTTCGATTTCTTTAAGTTGAAAAATAGAGATGGTGAGAACGAGAGCATTGAGAGAATTAAGTCATCAGTACCAACAGGGCAAGGCAAATCTGTCATGGATGAGATGAATGTTGTCAGGGGGAATAAGCCTGGCTCAGATTTGGATCTTTTACAACCCGTTGAGTCAGATGTTGCCGTAACTGCTGGTGTCGGTCCTGGCCCAACAGGGGGAGATAACTGCTTGCTGACGCAGGCCATGCAGCAGTGCGGGATTCCCCTGGAGCCCAACGACCTGTCGTTGTTGGAGGGATCTCAATTCCCAGACTTCAACCTGGACTCTGGAGACGGCGGACAAACCTCGGAAGTTGTTTCACAGAAAAGAGACACACCTCAAGCCAATATTCTGGTAGAAGAAGCAGGATCCTATAAATCCTTAGAAAGCACACCAACCCCTGCCCCTCCTCCGCCTCAACAGTCGATTCATGCACAGAAACGATCGAGTGACAGAATAAGGAAAAAGAAAAGCTCTGCCAAAGCAGTATCTGGCAGTAAGCCAATTTTACCCTCACCCTCCAACGCTCCGCCATGTCCTATGCAACCTGGGCCAATTAACCCTGACTCAATGGTGGGAAAGATAGCGTATCTCCGACAGCCCAATCAACCCCCGGTGCCATTTGTGATTCTGCCAGATGGCAAGCTCATCGTTCTAGATGCTTGTGCAAATACCATGCTACCTCCTCCTCCTCCCCCTCAAGCTGTCAGGTCATCATCCCTTACTTCCCTCCCTGTCCAGGTTTCAACCTCTCTACACCCGTCCAACGTAGCCGCTGCAAGAACATCCAAACCACAGAAGCCCAAAGTGAAAAGTTCCAAAGCTGATAACAAGAAATCGCTGACATCAAAATTAAAAACTCAACCTTCAAAGAAACCCCAAAATCCATTTAAGAAATCTCAGAAACTTTCCACCAAGTCTAAAAGTAAAACAATTTCCCCACAATCTGAACATCATTCGCCCTTCAGCTCATTGCAAAAAATTGCTCAGCGCAGAAAAATCAAAGACATTGTCACTTCCCCTGAGAAAAAAGCTGTTGTGTCCACCTACTTTAAAAACTCAAAAGCCAAAGCCAAGAGAAAGTTGTCCCTGCAATCGTCAACCCCTTCTCCACCAGCGAAACAAAGAAAAGAGGCAGGAAATGAAACAAGCAGAGAAAGATACAAGATTCAGACTCCAGAGCTGGTGGAAAATGCAGTGTCCAACTGTGATAAAGCCATGGAATGTGATTCCCCTAGTAAGGAGTCGCCTAGAAAAGCAAAGAAAATCATCGAGGTGCGCGAAGCAATGGGAGAAGGTGACATTATTCAGGAATTGGAGCGAAGTGTGGAGTTCAACAGTGATAACACCATTGCAGGTGATTCCCCTCGTAAGAAGTCTCCAAGAAAAGCAAAGGAAATGGGCAAAGTGCAAGAAGTAACTGGAGGAGTCTCCTACTGTGGCAAAGCCATTGCAGGTGATTCCCCTTGTAAGAACTCGCCAAGAAAAGCACATGAGATCGGCAAGATCCCAGAGAAAACAGGAAATGTATCTGTTGCCTTGAGTGGTTGCAATGCACGGCAGCATGACTTTAATGAGGTGGAGGAAGGAAGTGCTGAATCGGCTGGCGCTGCAGAAAGTCTGTCATCTCATGAGGAGTGGCCGCTCTCTAATCCAAATTCAGGGGCAAACGTCTCCGGAGCAAACTTGACGGAGCACTCTGCAAGGACAGGAAATTATTACAACATTCATGGGGTCATGAAACCGTCAAAAGTAGGTTCTATGAAAAAATCTGAGAACGATACGTCTAATATTAAATCTAAAAATATTTGCCATTTGCAAAAGACTCGATTATCTCAAAGACAAGTTGTCATGAAATTGCGTCGTCCATCGAAATGCGAAAGTGCCGTGGAGGGATCTTCATCAGCTAAACTTCAGTTACCACAGAACATACAATCTTTGAAAGATGAAGCCTTAGAGATTTTCCAAAAGGAAAAAGGTAAAATGGTTTGTGAGACAGCTGAAGTTAACGAGTCACATTCAGAGGCACCTGTTAATGTCCTGAACAATAAAGGGGAAAATTTTGGTATGAGCAGATATTCTTTGAGTAAGTCGGATCCTTCAAAGAAAAAGTCTTTGACAAGGTCAGAATTATCAGAAGAAAAATCTCCCAGAAAATCAAATACCTCAGTTTGCAAGTCTTTGAGAAACTCAGATTCTTCAGTGGAAAAGTCTTTGAGGAAGCCAGAATCTTCAAGTGAAAAGTCTTTGAGAAAGTCAGATTCTTCAAGGTCAAAGAAGCTTTCGAGAAAGTCAGAAAAGTCTTTGAGAAAGTCAGAATTTTCGGTGGAAAAGTCTTTGAGAAAGTCAGAATCTTCAAAGAAAACTTGGAGAAAGTCAGATTCTTCAGTGGAAAAGTCTTTGAGGAAATCAGATTCTTCAGAGGAAAAGTCTCTGAGAAAGTCTTCATCCTTAGGTGTTTTGGAAAGTTTCTCTGTCTCTGACATGGCTTACGTAGTAGATGAACATAATTTTGAAAAGACAGAATCTAACTGTGATATGGAGCAAACAAGGAAATTTACAGTTGATGCCCATAAAGAGGCGGGGAAAGAAATTAAAACAAACAAGTCATTTAAAGAAAGACAGAAATCTGAGGGTAAATCTTTCTCTGAAATTTTGCTTGATGTGGCGGCAAAGTGTACGAGTCAAAGTCACGAGGAGAAAAGACCTCGCTCTACAGAACGTGGGGCAGGAAGCGGCAGTAGAGAGACGAATGCGGCGGGTCAGAGAGAGAGGAGGAGGAGAGCGTCCAGTGGCGTGCATGAAGACACCTTTGAACTCCGGGGTCAGAGTGTCACAACTGATGCAGATCATTCTGTTTCATGGGCCAAATTTATTCGAGAAAAAAGCGTGAAAGTTTTGTTGACTTACGACGGCGAAATGATCAAAGATGTTTCAGATGTGAATGTGAGGCGACCTGGAAGCGGCGTAAATTCTGATAACCATGACGACACTGTGGAAGAAGGCACCAGGAAAAGAGATTCTTCAAGTCTTTCTCTTCGAGAGGGTAAGCGCAGGAAGGAGGAGAAAACCTTAAGGGAGGCTTGCATTACCAATGTGGAAAAAGGCAAGAGTGAAAGTGAAGTTTGTGTAAGGGAGGATGAGGAAGATGGAAGAAACCTTTTTGATTCTTTGTGCAATACCTTCAAGGAGGCTGGCAAGGACATTGAAGAAGTTATTGATGCTGTGACTGCAATGGCCAATGAAAATGCTGAAAGGACTTGTGATGATGAGAATGACGTAGACTCAGTAATGAAAAATGGTTTAGAGTTGTTGTCAACTGTAGCTCTTGATACTCATTTCACTAATCCTTACACTTCCCCTTCCAAATCGCACAATATTGACTGGTCTTCCAGTCTGGATCTCAAATCCTCAGAAGTGGTACCACCTCCATCTACTCAGGAACCTACATTTTCCTTTGAGATTCCTTCCCTCAAAGCAACTGAGACTGCAGTTTCCAAATCCTCACAGATATTGCCATCCAAACCCACCAAGACTCCTGTGCCGTCCAAACCATCAGATGCTCTGTCACCAAAAGCTGAGAAGATTTCATCTCCTAAAGCCTCAAAAGTTCCGTCACCCAAACCCACTGACACTACCTCACCCAAACCAAAAGAAATTCTGAAACCCATGGATCCCCTGTCACCCAAACCCACTAACATTTCCTCACCCAAACCAAAAGAAATTCTGAAACTCACGCATCCCTTGTCACCCAAACCCACAGACACTACCTCATCCAAACCAAAAGAAATTCTGAAACCCACAGATTCCCCGTCACCCAAACCCACAAAGATTTCTCTTCCAAAATCTACGGACATTCATCCATCCAAACCCACAAAGATTTCTCTTCCAAAATCTACGGACATTCATTCATCCAAAGCTGTTGAGATTTCCATCTCCAAATCCACTTTCACTACGTCACCCAAACCCACAAATGCTTTGTCAGCTAAACCCATGGATCCCCTATCACCAAAGTTTTCCACTCCAGAATCCTGGGACACTCTAGCATCCAAAGCTGTTGAGATTTCCGCCTCCAAACCCATAGACACCGTGTCACCGAAACCCACAAAGATTTCCACTTCAAATCTGACAGACACTACGTTACCCAAACTGTCACCCAAACAGACAGAAATATCAGCCCCAAAACCCAGAGACACTCTTTCACCAAAATCTACATCCACTTCTGCTTCCAAATATGTGGATAATCCGTCACCCAAACAGACAGAAATGTCTGCCCCAAAACCCACAGACACTCTTTCACCAAAATCTCAATCCATTTCTGCCTCCACATTTATGGATGATCCATCACCCAAGCAGACAGAGATGTCTCCCTCCAAATCCACCGACATTATGTCACCAACAGTTTCAGAGATTTCTGCCTCCAAGTGTTTAGCTGATCCCTCATCCACATCCACAGAGACTTCATCCCTCAAGCCCATGGGCATTCGATCACCCAAACCATCAGGGATGTCCAAACCCTATGACTCTCTATCACCAAAATTTCCAGCGATTTTCGTCCTAAAGTATGTGGGCGATATGTCACCCAAATCTACAGAAATTTCAACCCCCAGATCGAATGATATGCTGTCACCAAAATCTTCAGAGATTTCCACCTCCAAACGTATTGATCATCTGTCTCACAAATCCATAGAATTCCCTGTCTCCAAACCCTCTGACTCTCTGTCACCAAAATTTCCATCAAATTCCGCCTCCAAGTGTTCGGACAATCCGCCGTCACCAAAATCAAAAGAGTTTGCAGCAAATGCTACTGTCACATCGTCAGCCAAACCGACGTTGCTGTCCACCCTTAAGCCCACTGACACTCTCTCTGGGAAATCTGTGGAGAATAATTGTGTCCAAAAATCCAAGGAGAATTCCACCTCAAAGGTCATCTCTCGGAAAAAGATCAACAAACTTATCCACAAGCTCTACAAGACTCCCCCACCGCAGCCAGGGTTGTAGAACTCTCCTGTCTGTTCATAGCAATTCAGTGATGCAGTGTGAATGGCTGTCGAGCTGTCGTTGTGAATTGTTTAATGAAAAGTGTAAATAAATGTTGGCAGCTATAGATCCTGTATTATGCATTATCTGTATTGCTTCACCCAAACGGAGTTTGTGGTAAGACTCTTGAGAAATATCTCAACTGCCCTTTCATGAGGACTTTCTTTTTAAAAGAGATGAAAGAGTTCTCTCCTTTGTGTGAAAAGAAAATGTTTATTGTCAGGATTTTGATTTTTGTGTCTTTTCTAATACAGTGGAATCCAGATGAGGTCACCTTGCTGGAAGTCATCGCATGGCAGCAGTCCCGTTTTTTTTCATTCTTTCTCTTTTTTTTTTTTCTTTTTTTTTTTTTTTTTTTTCCCCCCCGTCCAACTAGATGTTTGGCCCGTGTTGATTTAGTAAAAAAAAAAAGGATTTGTGCTGGTGGAGAGATAAGAGCAAAAATAGAAAGAGAGAAAAAACAACAACAAACAAACAAAAAACAACAACAACAACAAAAACCAACAATAAAAGGAACTAAAAGTAATTCTGTGTCTCTTTATTCCACAGGTTTAGGTTAATGTGTTACATTGTATCGGTAATTGGGAAACTTATGAGTCATTAAATGTTATAAAGAATTAGGAATTTCCTCACTCTTCATTCTTTCTCTTAGTATTTTAGTTTATGATGAAGTCAATGACCTGAAAGTGAAACTCGCTTAGTCAACACTATGGGACAGAATAGGGTGATAAAATCCTTGGAAAAAGATAATAAAATTAAAAAGTGAGAAAATGTTTCACTCGCCTCTCTTCATTTTCAGCCACGCGAAGTAACAACACACAATGAAGGCTCAGGCTAGGCATTGGTCACTTGGCACTTGCCACAAAAATGCGACTAAACTGAGTGAGGGGAGGGGTGGAGCAGAGGTGTGTGACTAATGCACATTCTGCCTCTCCATCAACAACACAGTTCGCCAGATATTGCCTCTCAAGCTTCTGTTGAACACAAAACATACGCACACGGAAATTACAGAATAAAATAAAACCAAATTCACCCATAAAATCAACAAGGGCCATAATGTGCTGTGATCCTACTACAAATTTTTCCATTCAAGGCTTTGCATCCTTCAAAATGGATAAAGTCAACACTTTTTCTTGGTCCCGAGGTGTTGACTTTATCCAGATTCCACTGTACTTACTGTATTTAAAAAAAAATTTATTATGCATTTTGTGTCAATATGAAAAAAGACATCAAATGAGGAGAAAGAGAAGAGAGAGGGGGAAATGTTTGGGATGGAGAGAGAGGAAGAGGGGAGGGGGGGGGGATGAAGGGTATAGAGGGGGGAAAGTAAGTAATGAGTTTCACTTTAACTCCTCATTATTGTTATTTATAGATGTTAAAATGATTTTTATATTAATAATTCATTTCATGACCAGATGAACACATCATCACAATCACAGGATGTGGTGTGTATGTGTGTCTTTGTCGAAAGTTTTTACCATTTATTTTTTTGTTTGCCTTGTTTGTTTGTTTATTAAAACAATTCGCAGTAGAAGTCTATGAACCTAAGCGATTAGATTCAATGCATGGCAACAACTTTTATCACTTTTCATAGCAGCTGTGATTTTATTTATCATTTATTTTTAATGTTGAGAAGTGTGGTTGGCACAGTGTGTTGTTGCTGGTGTGTCAAAGATGATTTATTATTCCTGTTGATTTTATTTTTATTTCTCTGTTGAAACGTTTCTGAGGAGCTTTGGTTCATGCACATCTGCTTCTGCTGCTTCTATGAGGGAGAGCCCTCAAACTTTTTTCAGTCTAAAACATCTCTCTGCTGTAGTTCTGTTTGAACCTTTTCTCTGTTTGTAGTAACAATTAATTCTATCATCTATTTATTTTCAACGTGCTACCCTAATGATCCTTAACTTGGTGTGTCTTTCAGCTGCAAAAAATATAATCAAAATTGTGAGCAACCAATTGATTTTTTTCTATTCACTTCAGGAAGTGTGGTTGGAGGGTGTCCCTTGTGGGATCTTCTCTGCTGCTGTTTCTTTTCTTTTACTCTAAAGCTGTCGTCTTACTTTGACCCTTTTCTTTGCCTGTGTTTGTTGTCTATTGTAGTTGCAGTGGCCATCCCCTATTTCATTTCTCTTTGGGCATATTTATGATTCCTCTGTCACAAAGTCCTTTCACACACCAAGGGGATTTAAAAATCCTGGGTCTTCCTGGACCATTTTGCTGCAATGGGTGGTGACCGCTGTTAATTTTTGTCAAGAGATTTGTTATTTTTTTATCAATGTAAATCATCTCATTGTGGCGCCAGTTCACAGTTTAAGAGGTGATATTGATATTTATTTTTTTGTGTTAATCATCTCACTGCTGTTTGCGATTTTACCTGTTCTCTCTTAGAACTATTTATTCCTATTATCGTGCCTTTGGCTGGGCCCCTTGATGACCCCCTTGTCTCTGGATATGCATCTGGTCCAGTTTTAGGGAGGCTTTTTTTGTTGTTTTATACTTGCTTCTTTATTTCTGTTGTGAATTAATCTAAGTTGTTGTAGTTAGGATAAAAACGTTTTTTCTCTTTTGGTTGCTGTCCTCATATATTTTGTTTTATTTTACCTGATTATTGTCAATTTTGATAGTGTGTTTTGTTGTAGCAACAGTTATTATTTATTATTTAACTACTATTAGCAGTGCTTTTGCCATTTGTAACAGTCACACAGGAGCTGCAATTAAATATTTATTCAGGGATGCCGTTTTTCTATATTATATTTTCCCTTATTGTCAGTGACTTTAAGAGTAGATAATGATGGCTGTCTTTATGACAGATGCATTTTGTAATAATCAACTTTGATGGTAAATGTCGACCGCTGCCGTCCCTGTAACAATTGATTTCTCTTGTAACAATAACAGTATCAACAATATATTGTTTGACATTTCTTGGTGTTGTCAATATGTGTCTGGAGAGATTATATTTATTTTTTAGTGTAAATCATCTCTCAACTGTTTGTGGTTTGATCTGTTCCTTCTTTTAACTAATTCTATCATCTTACTTTCCTCTGGGCTCCTCAATGGCCCTAAACCTCCAATAAACAAACAAACAAAAACTCTCTATGACCCTCGTGTATCGTGGAGCCCTAAGACAACAAAAAAAACAAATCAAACAAACAAAAGATTCAAGCCTCTTAACATCATGAGCAATTTTTGTTGACTTCATTCGTATAAATTGTAAATATGATGATACTGAGTGAATGAGAAAAAGGAAAGGTGAGTGAGAGTGAGAGAGAAAAGAGGAGAGTGAGAGAGTGAATATGTCAGAATTGATGATATTCTATTCACTCTTTATTTTCATCTCCTCAATTCTGCCTTGTTTTGAAATAGATATTTTTGAAATGATATACTACACACCTCTTGGGCTTTCTTTTTGATTTTACCTGTGTTCCACAGTCCCTAGTAAAACTCCAGTGCTGGTTTGGGTCTGTTGCATAGGGTCTGTTGTGTTGGGTCTGTTGTGTTATGTTTGTTGTATTGGGTTTGTTGTGTTGGGTTTGTTGTCTTGGGTCTGTTGTCTTGGGTCTGTTGTGTTGGGTTTGTTGTCTTGGGTCTGTTGTATTGGGTTTGTTGTCTTGGGTCTGTTGTGTTGGGTTTGTTGTGTTGGGTCTGTTCCCTTGGGTTTCTTGTATTGGGTATGTTGTGTTGGGTTTGTTGCCTTGGGTTTGTTGTATTGGGTCTGTTCCGTTGGGTTTGCTGAATTGGGTCTGATGGTTGGGTTTGTTGTCTTGGGTCGGTTGTGTTGGGTTTGTTGTGTTAGGTCCGTTGTATTTGGTCTGTTGTGTTGGGTCTGATGGTTGGGTTTGTTGTCTTGGGTCTGATGTTTGGGTTTGTTGTGTTGGGTTTGTTGCCTTGGGTCTGTTGTGTTGGGTTTGTTGCCTTGGGTCTGTTGTGTTTGGTTTGTTGCCTTGGGTCTGTTGTGGTGGGTTTGTTGCCTTGGGTCTGTTGTGTTGGGTTTGTTGTGTTAGGTCTGTTTTGTTGGGTTTGTTGTGTTAGGTCTGTTTTGTTGGGTTTGTTGTGTTGGGTCTGTTCTATTTGGTCTGTTGTGTTGGGTCTGTTGTCTTGGGCCTGTTGTATTGAGTCTGTTGTCTTGGGTTTGTTGTGTTGGGTGTTACTATGGATGTGAAAAGACACCATAATGAAGGTTAAGTAAAGAACCTACACAGCGCCGCCACCGCCATGGCCCAGGGCACACGGTGACAATTGGAGTTTTGCAGTGTGGGCGGTTGGCAGGTGTCCCTGGTGGGCACTTCTACTTCTGTTTCTCTTCTTTAACACTGAAGCTATCGTCTTACTTTTTCCCCTTTTCTGTTATGACCCAGTTACCGATATAATGTAACATATTAACCTAAACCTGTGGAATAAAGAGACACAGAATTACTTTTAGTTCCTTTTATTATTTTTTTTTTCTTTCTATTCTTGCTCAAATCTCTCCACCAGCACAAATCCTATTTTTACTAAATCAACACGGGCCAAACATCTAGTTGGACGTGGGGAAAAAATCTGTTATGTCCCGTTTTTTGTTGTCTTGTTTGCATCTCAATGCTCATCCCCCCCCCCCCCCCCCCCCATGGGGACCCGGGGAATATAATACGTTCC
>JBCIKM010386993.1:0-10869 GCA_039654465.1 Melibe viridis
GTTGTGTTCAAATAATATTGTTGCCATTGGGATCTCATAATCATCACTTTATGTTGTGTTCAAATAATATTGTTGCCATTGGGATCTCATAATCATCACTTTATGTTGTGTTCAAATAATATTGTTGCCCCGCTCACAGGGTATTGTGGAAATTTTGTGTGAGGACAACCTACAACAAGAACTGGACATGGCCTACCGGGGAAATATTCAAGATGAAGTCCTGAAAAAGGGGTGAGTCTGCTGTTGGGTTATTTAACTGTAGGCGTTCATCTGTTGTTGAAAACTTTCTGCATTTTGTCGGTTTGCTGCAAGACTCCTTTAAGTTACACAGTTACATAATATGTAAGTTACACAATATATAAGTTACACAGTTACATAATATGTAAGTTACATCTTGCAGCAAAGTGACGATTTGTTTTTTCAATCTGCTCCAAGGCGTTCCTATCGTTTAGTCGTTTTACCTGCTATCAACAACGGATACTGATTTTTAAGAATCTAGTTGGTGATTTTGCCTGTTTTGTTAGGGTTTTGTGTGTGTGTGAGAGAGTGCATGTGTGTGTGTGTTTTTGGATGGAAGGGTTAAAAGAATATCAATAGTCTAAAGTGCTGCATATTATGGTGTACTTTAATCTACCTGATTGAATTAGTTTTTGTACTTTGCCATTGTGGACAGTTTGACGTTAGGTTTGTTTGTTTTATTTGTGTGACCATGGTAACAGCATGACAGACCTTCACATCAACGTGTACCTGTGCAACGTGGTGCGGACGGTGCTGGAAGGCAAAGCTTTGGTGTCCCCCATCCTGGACACGCTGAAAACTGCTGACTCCTTCGTCTTGAGATTCCTCATTGATGTGAGTGGGCCAGCCTTTGTTTGTCTGTCTCAAGTATTCGTTTCTCACAAATTAAATCATCAGTGTTTATTGTGTGCTCTTTATCTCATTTTTCGTGTGAAGATTTTAAGCTCTCAGAACTAAGAATGGACTGAGTAAAACTGCTTGTTTTTTTTAAATGGATGTGATGGTGTTTTAAATCACACAGAGCACCCCGGTGGTTCTGTGCAATATAAATGCTGTCTATCGATTACAATCCGAGATACAGATTGTATGTTTCGTATTCTTATGAGGTATAATCTTCTTTTTGTCATTTCTAATTGAAAACTAAATCCTCACTTTATTATTTTGTTTTGTTGGCAATAAAAAGAAAAGCAGCTGCAAATTGGTATAATTCTGTTTCTCTTTTGTCTTCACAGCTGCTGAGCAATGTCATGAAGGGTGCCTCCATGGTTCAAAGGTCAAACCTCAAGTGCTTCATTTGGTAGGTGTTGTCAACAGATTCTCTTTGGGATACAAATCTCATTCGGGTTGTTTATCGTTGTGACTATAACCAGGCACTATTTGAAATGTTTTTTATATTACTGTCTAGGCACCTGTTTCAATTTTTGTTACATATGTTGATTGTGTAGTGATGAACACGAGTGGCTTAATACAAAAGTCGAGCAACAACAAGCATTGTTAGTATCTGGAAGCGTGACACATGAGCTTGTTGCTCAGTTGCACTGTCCTGTGTACAGCTAGCCATTGGCATTGTGCCCTTGGGTAAGGCACTGTAACACAGTTACCTGATCTTATTGGAGATGGATACAAAGCCTGGTGGTCCCCTTTGTCTCTTTAATCATCATGTGTGTGTGTGTGACTAGTTGATTATCTGCCCCAGATATGGCGTTGTAAAGCACTCGGAGGAACATGGCTGGAGGCGTCTTGGCAACCTTTACTTGCGTTCCTTTTCTTCTAACCAGGACCATCCTAATGTTACTTTTTACTTTTTTTGGGTTTTTTTTGTTGGTCCTGCCTGTTGTGCTATTGTGTGTTTGCTGTTAGTTTGGGGTGATGATGTTTTATCCCTTGTAAATCATCTCTCTGTGAAAATGTCTCTGGCAGGGTAAAAAGCATATTACTGTTTTAACTAATGTATCATCTAGCTGTCAACGTGGGTGCCTCCATGACCCTTGGGTTTGATGGTGCCTTACAACCATCACCTGAAAAAACAAAATGTGTTGATGTGTGTTTTTTGAGAGATATTTATTTTTTAGTGTAAATTATCTCTCTTCTGTTTGTTGTTTGATCTGTTCTCTTTTTTAACTTCTCCTATCATCTTACTTTCCCCTAGGCCCCTCTATAACCCTTGTGTATGAACAGAGAACTGTTAATGATTAATTGCTGTATAAAGGCTCTAAGTACTTTGCCTTACTTTACGTATCGATCGATCCAGGCACCTGATTGAGCTTCTTCCTCCCGAGAGCGCCTTCTCCCAGCATGTGCTGACCTCGGACGTGGCCTCCTATTTCAACGAGGCAGAGGTGGCTGAGATGGCCGTGGACGAGATCGACAGCAACAACATGTACCTGATGGATGTCGGCATGGAGGATGCCACGGCCATGACCAGCTACCCTTCCACCCGAGGTAGGTTCAAACCAATTTCAACACAAACAATGTAAATAAAATAAATTTCCTTTACTCATCTTGCATGGGAAATTTGCTTCAAGGTTCTGTCCCAAAGGAAGACAGGGGCAACCCAGGTGTCTGTCCCAAGGGAAGACTGGGACAACCCAGGTGTCTGTCCCAAGGGAAGACTGGAACAACCAAGGTGTCTGTCCCAAGGGAAGACTGGGACAACCCAGGTGTCTGTCCCAAGGGAAGACTGGAACAACCCAGGTGTCTGTCCCAAGGGAAGACAAGGGCAACCCAGGTGTCTGTCCCAAGGGAAGACTAGGACAATCAAGGTGTCTGTCCCAAGGGAAGACTGGGACAACCCAGGTGTCTGTCCCAAGGGAAGACAAGGGCAACCCAGGTGTCTGTCCCAAGGGAAGACTGGGACAATCAAGGTGTCTGTCCCAAGGGAAGACTGGGACAACCCAGGTGTCTGTCCCAAGGGAAGACTGGAACAATCAAGGTGTCTGTCCCAAGGGAAGACTGGGACAACCCAGGTGTCTGTCCCAAGGGAAGACTAGGACACTGTTTGTTTGTTTGTTTATTTGAGGTTTTAGGATCCCACGACACACAAGGGTCATAGAAGAGCACAGAGGAAAGTAAAATGATAAAATTAGTTAAAAGAGGGAACAGATCAAAACACAAACAGCAGAGAGATGAATTACATTAAAAAATAAATATCATCTCTCAAAACACATATCGACACCACAGAGAGATGATTTACAATGATCTGGAAAGTAAACTGGCCAGACACAATGAACAATGAAAAGCCCTGGAGGAAAGTTGATTGAAAGTCAGTTGAAGAAAAGATGTAGACCATTTGTTGAGGCCAAACATCATTCCAATCCTTGTAGTAGGCCTGCTTCCAATAACCCTACCATGGTGATAGTATTGTTCTCATTATTCAGAGTCCTCGTACAATGTGAGTGACGTGGAAGGGCAGCTGCTTGCAGTGTACGAACCCAAACTGATCAAGGATTTGTTGGTTGAGCTGTACGAGAACCGCGGCCTCAACGCCGTGCAGATCATCTCTCTCAACGACAAGGTGGGTGCTACACGCTGTGGGGAAATAATGAAGGATAAGATAAATGAATTCATGAAAAAAAAAAAAAATGTTCTCTTTCTTTTCCTTTCTCAGTGGCTTTGTCTTGTCCTTTCTTTACTCTGTGTACTAACAATACGTAATATTGACATAAGGTGTTGCTGAGCGGTTCACATGAAATTCTTGTTGATTAGGTACACTAAACTTTCCTCTTGCAAAAAAAACCCAAACAAACCCACTTCTGTAGATCACAAGAGAAAGTTTTATTTTTATTTATAACCTATTTATTCAAAACCATCCATGAGATTTCAAGTTTTTTTTTTTTTTGAGACACATATTTGTAACAGATTTCGGAGGAAATAAAAACCTTAGAAAGCTGCAATTTGTTTGTCCCTATTGCTGATTAAATTGCCCATGAACTCATAACTCATTTCATGCCAAAGGATTGATTTTTCTTGTATTCACTGTCCCTGTGAGTCGTACAGTGAGAAACTGTCACAGTCGTGATGGTGTTTTAGGGCCATGTGTGTGTGTGTGTGAGATTTAAGCACTTTTTACACATCATTGTATCTCTCTGCCTCCTTCATCAGTGGAAAGTGCCGAAAGAGTTGAAGCAGCTCCTGGAATCTGGAGCAAGAGACAAAATGGGAGAGTTTGAACGTATCTACATGTACGTCATCATCGCCAAGGCTCGGCACTGCATGGATCTCAGGGTAAATGAAGACATTACGATTTATGGTCTAGTCTAGAGTAAAACACTTTTTTGAATGCTGTTTGCTGGGGTTATGCTTTAAACAATAAATCTTTTATTTGTCTAGCGTATTATGTTGTAGATATATTTGCGGACTGAAATAACACACCACTTTTTAAGAAGACCGTGAATTTTTGTGTTGTTGACCAATTTCTTCATGTCATTTATCAATAAAAAGAACTATTCAAAACCTATCCGACCTTTTATAACTTTTAAATTTCTTAGTAAAATTTAGCGCCTAATTAATTGGAAACTGCAGTTGTCTTCGAAAACCAAGTCTACACAAATTCGCTCTCAAATTTCAGAACTATATTATTTCGTGTGATTGCGTCTATATCTTTGGCAATGATCTTGTTGAAGTTGACTTTGTGTAACCAAAGTTCCACACAATCCACCATGGATGCATGCAGGCATTGTTTCTTCTGCTCACATCTTGATTTCTTTCAGCTGTTGTCAATCAACCCATGATGAAGGTAGCGATGGACAGATTTTTCAATGTATTTTACTGTTCAAGAACCATAATCATTTGATCATTTTGTCAGTTGCAAATGCAATTACAGATCAAATTTTTAATTTTTCCACTGCCATTTCAAGCAAGCAAAGGAAATGGATAAAGGCTGTCAAATGCATTCGTCCAAGTTTTTGTATACAATTTTGTCCGGTTTTGTAATCATTGATTTTGACCTGTTTTGGTTGAGGCATTGTAAATGAAGTATTTTAAAGAAAAAAACAAATGATAATTCAATCAATCTATGCAGAAATGGCGTTGACATTTACTGCTGTTGCATAAATTGGGCTGAAAAAGTGGTGCCTTATTTGTGTCCCCAGTTATGAGACTCCAAAGTTCTCTGAAACTGTCTTAGTTTGGTCTTCCTCATCTGTCACATGGACAGAAAACCTCTTGTGATTGCATTATTATTATCATTGCATTTCCTCATCATAGTATTTTTATCATCGTTATAATCTTCATTATCATCATCTTCACCATCATTATCACATTCACTATCACCTTCATCATCATCATCACGACTACCACCAACACCATCATAACAACCACCGCCATTACTACCACCCAATCATTACCATCACCATCACCACCACCACATTATTATCATTATAACTGTGTCCAGATCTACGAACGAGCACGGCAGCTGCTGCGAGTGGCCCAGTCCCTGATGACGGACATGTCTTACGTGATGGCCAAGCACATCGGCTGGCAGCTCCTCCTGGCAGAGCTCAGCCAGTTCTCCTTCCACGAGATGCTCAGCGAGGAGCTCAGCATGGCCGATCTGGTCAAGCAGTCAAAGTCTTGCCTCACCCTCATCAGGCTGGGACAAGGTACTAGCCGTGATATCAACCCACATACTGTTGTGTATGGCAGATTGAGTTTCATCACTTTGCTGCAAGACCGCTGTAACTAACACATAAAACTGTGTAACATACATGAGTTGCAGCAAAGCCATGATTTTTTTTTTTTTTTTTTAGAAAAGTGAAGGTCAAGATCCCCAATTTTTTAATTTTTTTAAATTATTGTTTTAAAAAATCTCAACTTGTAGTTTATATATTCCCCTTTTAGAAAATGTATTTTTGTAACCATCCACATTTTTAGGTTTTGTACCAGTTCCCTCCTTTTCTACGATACATGCTGGTTATCGGGGACAGAAATGCTTCTACACCATGGCGGAAATCCAGCCACAGCTCAGTAGCATCAGACTCGTGTGCCCAAGGGCACGTATTTAATTTCTGCTGGTGCCAACATGCCAATCACACTGCAGGGCTGTACTGAGGCAGATGCCATAGGTGTCTTTGTCCTCCTGTAGGACGGACCCTTAAGACAAGTTTCCCCTATGGGATGAGTAAAGGGGAAATTTTTTTTAAAACTTTATATTCTTAAACAATGCCGTAAAGCCTTTGGGCAAGGCACTTTGCCACATGTACCACATTTACTTCATTTTATCAGCAATGGAAGTAAAGCTTGAAGGTACCCCTGGTAACACACTTGGCAGGCACCTTGTGTCATCATGTGTGTTACATGTTAGTAGTTTTCTATGTGTGATAAGGTATTGTAAAGGGCTTATAGTGATGACCTTGAATAAGCTCGGTGACTCAGTTGGGAAGGCATCGACTCCTACGCCAAAGAGCGTGGGTTTGATTCCTGCAAGGGCCTTCAGACCAACCACACTGGGACTTCAGCCTGCGCTGTCCCAGTCTTCCCTTTGGGAAGAACCAGAAGACACATTCTTTCTCCCATGGGATCAATAAAGGGAATTTTCATCTTTTATCCTTACGAAAGCTCTACCTTGTTTTTTTTTTATGTGTGTATTAATAACCTGATGAGTTGTGTGTGTGTGTGTATTTGTGTGTCTGTCAGAGATCAGCCCGGGCATCGAGGTGGTGGAGTACTGCAGTGCCTTCCTGTGCAACATCCGTGAGTGGGAGTACCTGTCCAATCTGGACAACACTGGCGATGGATTCATTGAGGTAAGAAACTTCATTCCAAACTCTTTGACAATCACAGAAAATGATGTAGTAAGTAGGTACGGTGCTGAACCAGGATAAAGCCAAAGAAAAAAAGGGGAAAAACAGGATGGACGGTTGGAAGTTTTCTGAAGTGAGATTCAAACCTGGGGCCTTCCACATGAGCCATCCGCTACCGGTAATTCTTCATACTCATTGTCAAGTGAAGGAAGGAAATCTTTTCATATCACTATTCTAATTTATTCCCCAATAGAAAAATTAAAGTAATAGCTTTAGAGAAAAAAAACCTGGTTTCCACTGTCTTTATACTTTATTATTTTATACGTGTTGCAATTTTCATTTCAAAAATCTATTTCTATATGGGCGAAGGAGGGTTCTCTTTCTTTTGTTATTTTGTTCCATTGTCAAATTTTTTTGATTGTTAGATATTGCTTGTTTTTAATCTACAGCTGTGTAGACTGCTTGCCTGCCTTGTGAAAGACATTACGCTGAAGAAGAACATCCGGGAGCAAGCAAGAGACTTATGGGATGCCATTCTGGCCATATATCAACCAGGTAGATAACGTAGACTGACAGACTGTGTGTTTCATTGATGCTTTAAGTGAATCACCTTGATTAAGAAACAAGTTCAACCCAATAGTCACTGGTGTATTTAGTTTCAGAAGAAAAGTGATTTTGAATTCATGCAGAGTAGAGTTTTTGACTATACAATTTAAAAAATTGAATGGTGTTGATATCACTTTAATTTGTATGTGTGTTTGGTTCACTTAAAAAATCCCCATTAAAACCAAATTTGCTGTATTGATACCATAGGGAGAAAGTGTCCAAGGGCCTGTCCCAAGGGAAGGCTGGGATGCCCTACAAGTGGTTTGCTCAATGGCATTGGCAAGAATCGACAAGTAATTGACCTCAAGTCATGAAAGCAGATTGTAACTTAGACTTTTTCAATGCTGTCAGCCATCTCATTTTATAGGGGTCATGCATTTATTTAGATGGTTTGCCAGTTGTTTTATAGCGGTTCAAAAAGTGACGTCTGTTGATGAATACCGGTCAAACTGGTAGTGCCAGTGAATACCTGAGCCTTGGCAGAAAACCGGAACTTTCTATCTTTCTTAGTTTTTTAGTTATTCCAATGATAAATGAGAGCATAATTGAAAAAACACCCTTTTTTTTTATAACGCCACCAAAAAAAAAATGTTCATCCTATGGTGGAATGACAGACTTAAAAAAAACAAAAAACTTTCTTTTTCACAAAGGCAATGCCAAACGACCCCAAACTACCCGGGACAGTGCAATGCGCCGAGACCAGCAGTACGGCATCCTACCCAGGAACCTTTTCACCAGCTTCCTGCAGAAGTTGAAAGAACCGACGATCCTATCCATCCTCATCTCCCTGTTCTCTAAGCTGTACAGCATCCTCAAGGACGACATCAGCGGGGAAATCAACACAGACTACGTCTACCTGTGGCCCACGGCCATCGGTGTTCCAATCAGCACCGTGTCCTCCGTGGAGGAGACACTCAAACTGCTCCTGTCATACAGCCTGCGAGTCAATCCAACCCAGCCGTCTTGGCTTCGCACTCAGGCGGATATTTACTTCCTGGAAGGCCAGTACTCCTCGGCAATGAAGTTCTACCTTGAGGCAGGTGTGGTTGCCACAGACTTTTTCACCTGTCCGGTACCGCGATCGATTTACGACAACTCTGTCTACCGCAGGATGATCAAATGCTCCTCTTACTTGCAGTGTCACACGCAGGTGGCTGTGCTGTGCCAGTTTCTGGATGAGATAGACTACAGCACGGCGCTGAAAGCTCTGCAGGAGCGCAATGTGTATGACGCCATGGATGCCTACTACTGCTGTATCTGGGACATAACCATTCTAGAGTTTCTGGTCCATCTCCACACCAAGAAAGGCGAGATGGACAAGAGACAGGCAGCTCTGCGTGCCCTGGCCCAGATGGACATCAATTCCAACAACCCCGACCAAATCCAAAAGAGAGCGATTCATGTTCGAAACACCAAATTTATGAGAGCTTTAGCAAAACAATATCTAGGTTGATACTACTTTTGACATAAGCAAACTTGACTCGAGTGAATAAGTGAGCCCAGATATTATCCTCCGTTCTGTTGTTTGGCTCAGTGTGCGGAGGAACAGGCATGGACCAGACATATCCGTTGGTTGAAAAATAGTCTGGCTTTGCCTGTTAAAAGAGAAAGAATGGCTTGAGAGCAGCCTCAGAAAGAGCCTGTGTCACTGGCAGCCTTGTGCTCAACAAAACATTCATTGCACCAATGGCTGAAGTGAACCATAGAGATTCCATTGTTAATCCTGTGAAAAAATGTGCTTTTTATTGAAGCATCTATTAAGTTGACCAGTTCGTATCTTAATGCTTATGGCTGAAGGTGCCCATTCCTTCGTTGTCTGTAGGCTCAGTTTGGAGTGTCACTGGTCACATGATTGCCTCAGCCTGGGCTGCCTAAACATACAAAGTGAAAAAAAAGTCCCTGAAGCTCAGAGTGTGACAGAGCTTCAACTCTGTCCAGGGCCAGAGCAGTCGGTCATGGTTGTCACAGGTGAGAATTGCAAACTCTGCCAATGTTGTGACTTTGCTGTCATCAAAAGTAGCTCTTTCAACCACTTTCGTTATACAGAGATTATTTGTATGGTTTTTATTTTGTGGTTTGTCATAGGGCAGCACAACACGTGAGGGTCATAGAGGCGCCCAAGAAGAAAGCAGGATGGATAGGTTCATTGGCAATAATAAGACTCAAGTGTTGCCAATCACAAGATAAGACAAGATTAGTCACAGAGTGTTGAGTAAATTGATGAAGTAGAAGTAATATGATGAAGGTGTGGCACATTTGAAAATTTGATTCTCATCGGTTCAGTTCATTAATTCATTTGGATTAGGTTCCTCAATGAACTTTGTTAAATTACAATGGAGAAATAATCTCCCATGATGACATTCTACACAGAGTTCCCGACTGCCAAGTTAATCCATTATCACCAGCAACAAGATACACTTATTTTGACTCGCCAATTGTACACAGAGATTCAAGAGAATGAAAAGACATCATTTAAGGCAATGAAACTTTTTTTTCTCTTAAACTTAAAGGGAAATTAACTCTCTAATTTTGAAGAGGTTGAAGATTTCTGTTTTTCTCTCTGTCAAAAAATGAAATAATGATGCAAGCACAAGCCGAGTATTGTTGCCATTGTCAAGTCCCCGTAGCACTGGATCCAGGCTTTTACTACGACTGTGGTGCAGTTTGGCAGGTCCTCATCTGACCAAGTAGGCCCCAAGCGGCAGTCACGGAGGATGTGTTCTATCCTCTGGACGTGCTGTCCACATGGACTCTCACTGATGATCGGTGCAAGATTCCATCTTTCATCATACACACACACACACACGTCTGAGCGTGATTGTGGAAGTAACCATGAAAGTGCAAGTTTTACGAGAACAGTTCATCTTGTGCCATAGCATATAAAATCATAAGTGAGGGCCTTGACAGGTTGCTCCAATTCAGATTCTCCCTTTTCTTTACAGGTTTTTTAAAATTGTATTTCATTATTCAGAACAGCTTTTATTTCTGCCAACGAAATCATCACATCGTCATACTCAGCTCATCCAGCTCTTGTCCTGCATGGTGATAGACTTTCACTTCACAGTTTCATTTCTATTTCTTTTCACAAGTGATAATTAATTTTTAACCATTTCAAGTCCGACAGATGTCACTCTAGCCTTTAAGTCATGAGAAAAGTTGGGTTTTTTTTTTGTTTTGTTTGGCATACTTCTGTGTTTGGAGTAAAAAAATTTTTTTTTTTTTTTAAAGTTTACATGAACCAGTATAAAGCCTGTATTCATGGTCAACACCATGCTTTAAAGGCTCTGCCAACCCATTGATGCCTTATTCTTAATTCAAATGCAATCAGTCAAACACATTTTTACAGTCAGTTTCTATTGTTAATGTTAAGCGAGTGCAATTTATGTTACTTACATACTAAAAATGGGAATGTGGTCTGTCCACTGAGAAATTGAGGTTGGAGGCGTCCCTGGTACCTCTTCTACTTCTGTTTCTTTTCTTTCACTGAAGCTTTTTGTCTTACTTT
>JBCIKM010387104.1:0-10867 GCA_039654465.1 Melibe viridis
GAGAGAGAGAGAGAGAGAGAGAGAGAGAGAGAGAGAGAGAGAGAGAGTGAGTGAGTGAGAGAGAGAGAGAGAGAGAGGGAGTGTTTAAGTTTTATGTATTATTTGAAGCAGCATAAAATACATTCAGAAAGCAAAGTTAAAAATCAATATGAAGTAAAGTAGACAGGAAGGAGAAATGGTAAAAAAAGAAAAGGAAACTTGAGAGTAGCAAACAAAACAATAGCTACAACGAAGAAAAAAAACAAACCCCCCAACAAACTAGAAACGAACAAAAAAAAAAACACCCAAAAAACAACAGATAACAAAACAAAAAAACAAAAAACTAAAAGAAAAACAAAAAACAATCCTAACCACAGATGGAAAAGTTGACAACCAGAAAGTTTTACACTATGACTATATACACAGGGACTTAATGTCTCTTTCTTTGGTGCAATCAGCTGTACAAGAATTTCTTCTTCTTTTTCTTCTTTGGCATCTGACACAAGGGTTGAAGTTCTGGTCATTTTGTTTATTTTGGCACAGAGTGGGAACAATCACTGACCACAGCCAGGCGACGCTTCATGACCGCCTCTCTGCACTGCCCCCTACACACCCACATCCCGACACCCTCTCTGACGCGTTGTTGAAACATATCATTAACAACAAAAAAGACAAAAAATACACCTGACACCCTACTACTACACACAGACTGCAGAGGGTGGCAACAGAGGGTAAGGGTAGCAGGGCGGGAAGACGGTCATCTACACATTGCTACTGGGTCTTGCAATTGATAAAAGTAGAAAAAGAGGCATAAGCAAGGCAGACAGACAGCTACAGGGAGGGTTAGGGAATATTGGCAAAGAGATGACAGAAAGAGACGGAGAGACGGAGAGAAAAGATGGATTGAGAGGTAGATGAAGGCCAAGAGGGAAAGGAAAAGAAGTTACAAATTAATTGAACATTAAACAGAAAAGTAAATGTAATTAAACAGGTGAAGGCAAACACTTGAAAACATGTTTCTAAAACAGGATCAGGAAGCATAAAAGTGGGAAATGAAAGGAGATGAAGTTTTAAGCACAAGATTTGTATCTGACCATAGTCATGTAAGCAGTATATTAAAAATCTGAAACAAAAAGGCTTTTCAACAAGGAAGGTGTTTTTAGCCAAAATTTGAAAACACCAAAAGTAACCGATTAACTGAACAAACAAAAAATATGGGTGGATTTCTTTTTCTCAGGTTATAACATCTACGGAAAACAAGATATATGGAACACAATACTGTAAGAACAGTTTCAACAGAGTTTTATGCTCTTGGCAGGGTTTGCCCGCCATCTCGTGACATTCTCAAACCCCATGCACATTAGGACACTACAATATTATAGCTAGTGTAAGGAGGATTACAGGAGGATGGAAGACTTGGCAACAACAACGCAGTGGAAGAGACAACATCCTGCTTAATACTGAGCGGTGACGAGAATTACTGTGAATAAAAACGACCACATTTGAGAATTACAAGGACAGTCTGAAAAATGAGTTTCCACAATTCAAAAATTAAAAAAAAAAAAAAAAAAATTATGACTATGATTTTGAAGTTTACAAGGTTAACCCCATCTGCTGTGGTCGTGTTTTTGGTTTTCAAATGTTGAAACCATTTTGAGTCAACACTTTTATCATCATATTTAAACAAAATTGAAAAAAAATATATATATATATAATAAAACCCAAACGTAAGTACAATACCATCTTGGATGTTGACTCCACATCTCTCTAAGCCAGACACAAAGCACGGACAAAGCCTGATGATTGCCTGGGTTAAGTAAGTCAAGTAAAGTATCAAATAGGGGACAACATATAGAGACCAAAAGAAAAAAAAGGCAGGAATGAGACATAAATTGGCAATGTTTTGTTTTGTTTCTTTTTTCTGTTTTTACAAGTCCAACAATTTCAAATGACGACCCTAGACTTGATCATGGCGCACAACAATACAGGCGTCACCTGCTATTGGAGAGTCATTTGACACGCCTGGCAAGTCAGATCTAGGGTTCAATTCAATGGAGAGAAAAAAAGAAAAAAAACCCTCTGCAATCGTATCTCTCAATCAATCTTGCAGACAAAAACTGCAGCACATTTTGATAGTCCTTTCACTCGCACTTTACAAGTTTTTGTTTCTTTTACATGAGAAACTAAGACAACCGGTCAGACGAGCCAAAAGTTCCACAGACAGACATGACTAGATAAAACTCATCAGTTATATTATAATCTGCATGTGTAGCTCGTTATAGTATATTATAGTATGTTTTGTGCAACACATAACAATAAAACCTAATGCAACAGCCTTAAATGTTATTATGTCAGGATTAGGGTTATTGAATTTATCGTTCAAAACACTATGTGCAATCTTCTGAGTTGTTCAAACCTCTAAAGAAAGTCTAGAGAAAATCTTTTTCAAGCATCAGCTCCTCCTCTCACATGACAGGTAAGTTAGGAGCCTTTTCCGTGTGAGACAAGATATCTAATGTCACATTCTATGCAACAGAGAATAGGTAGTGTAAGACATACATGCACAACACCAAACTGTACAGGAAGGAATTTAGCCTTGGAATGGAAGCACTGTGATTCAGTTGGTTGTGGGAGATTTCAGAAAAACATATAAGAAAAAGGAAAAAGGAGCACAACAAATATGGCAGTACAAAAATATGTATACATAATATATTTTATAATCTGCTTTTTAATGTGATACATTGTACAACATCAAACATCTAATATACAAAACAACAGACAACTTTCATTGTTGTCATTGTGAGAATCAGACTAACATTTTGACATTTTCATTTTAAAATCTCATTTCCATTATAAAACTAATGTCTTCTCTTTGAAAAAACACTCACGACCACACAGAATGGATAAAAATAGAGATGTGAAAAAAATAAAACAAAACAAAAAAAACTTGTTAATTTCCAAATAAAATTCAATTTCATGGAAATTCCGTCAACACAAAAGTGTATATTTAAAATGAAAATATGGTTTTCTATTTTTGAAAAATGATTCATGATTCAATAGCTTTATTTTAAAAAAAAAACATACATTGAGACTTGAAATTTGGTCCTCGTCTAAAAACATCTGGCAGAGGTTATGGAAGATCTGCATCTTGGCTCATCAACATGACAACAATTGGAAGATGACAAACTTTGGTATCAACCAAACAAGGCAAGCCATTACAATCAATAAAACAATCTGGTTCCTTTTAAAAAAGAATAAAGCAAAAATAAACATGCCCGCCAGATTTCCCCCCTCCCAAAGTGTCAATCTTTCATGGAAAAAAAAATAATAACATGGCTAAGACAACAACTAGCCAAAAAGTTGAAACCTGGTTTTTGAAAATGAAAGTCAAACTTGAAACAAGGATAAATGGATAACATGCATCGGACTGTTACATTGCACAATAACAATATATGGATATACTTTGCATGTATGTAAAGGAGGTATAAATGGGAATAGATGGAATTATTGATACAAAGATAAAACAAGCTTTGGAAGTCAAAAGCATAGTTTGGAGAAGGAAAAAATTACAACAGAACATTTCATTCATGTTTCATATCAATCAAATACAACATTGTACTTATAAAACAAAATTAAGCGCCGTCATTTATATAATTTTCATTGAAAACAGTTAAGCAATTTTACAATAGAAAAATAGTGCAGCAAAAAAAATGCATCCATAATAAAAAAAAAAAAGTCATCATGGTCCCAAATCATTTAAAATCTGGCAAACGCAGTAGAAATGGATGGAGAGAACAGTTGGTCCCTTGACTGTCTGCTTGGTCCCATTGGCTTTGGCAACAAGAATCTTAGGAGGATGGCACAGAGATATACCTATCTTTACTCCTGCTGAAGTGGATTTAGCCTCACTGCCTAATTTCACGCAAAACTTGGTGGTATTTAACACACCAGCATACAGTTAAAAAAAAAAAGGTGTTTGACTGCTGCTATTTTATGATTTCCAAAAGTTTTGTCCGTCATGGCCTTGTATTGAGTCTGGGTCTGCCCATACACTTTCAACCATTTATTGAGGCTGCAACAATTTTCCTTCGTATTTATGTGGCAAAATAGTTCGGAGCTCTTTGCACTCAAAATTCCATAAAACCTTCATGGAAACTCGGCTTTCACTCTTAGTAGGAGAGACACTTCTTATGAAAGCATGGCCAGCTGTTGTTTGCGTGCTACGCCTTCCACATCAGCACGGCAGGATTTGTTGCGAGAATGAACTGCTGTAGGCATGGAAAGCTGATGGAAGAAGAGCTGGCCATGCTGATTCCTCCTTGTAATAACTAAGTCTCTTTTACATTCCAGAAGCTACTGATGACAAACTGAGCGAGAGGTTCTTTTAAGTACTGTCAAGCCGCATCAATAAAAGCACAAGATTGACCATCCATCAATCAAGGTTGTACATACTGCTTACTGGGACAAAATAGCATTCTCTTCCTCATCCCCATCAGATGGCTTGCAGAATTTGTACCTATAAACAGGAAAAGATGAAGAATCTGTAAATATGTGGTGTGACATCACACATAAAAATGCATAAAAGACGAGAGTGAACATTTGTTGGCTGTTTTTTTTTTCATTTCAATATGAAAACTTTTCTTTTCTTTTATCTTACTTTCGGACACACGTACACAGACTATCGTTAAGAACTGTTGACTGTTGAAAATTGTGCTTGCGTCTAATGTTGAAACACTCAACGTATTGTATGAAGTGTATCACATTGCCTTTCTCAAATGTTTTACTCCAAATCAAGCATAAAAAGGTAACTAAAATGCTGGACAGAGGCATTCTATATTATCATTATAACTATGAGGCTCTGCCTCAACGCTGCGGTGATGACCAACCAACCTGTGGTTCATGTGCTGACTGTAGGAGCCAGAGTGAGAGAAGCGCTTGCCACATTTGCGGCACTTGAAGGGCTTCTCCCCGCTGTGCAGGCGCCGGTGCTCCGTCAGGTGGTGCTTGTGCTTGAAGGCCTTGGTGCACATCTCGCACTGGAACGGACGCGCTCCTGCAGTCAGGAGAGACAAAGGGAGGGAACAAGGTGTCAATCGAGGAAAAAGGATATGCAGGTCCAGTTCCAATCAGAGACAAAAGCCACAGACAGCAAAGAAGAAAACAATAAAACTGAAAATTGTCTGGAGCAGGGCTAGAGGGCACCCATCTCCTGGCCACTGAAAGGAGAGTGAGAAATAGCCTTATAAATACATTTTTCCATGTCTCAGATTTTCATTCAGATTTCTGAAGCCTAAGTCGACCATCAGTGACATTAATTTAAGTTTTATTTTTCTCTTTATAGAATAGAGAAGGGTGCAAACTTTGCAAAGGGTTATATAATCAAAACCATGCTCTGTGGAGACACAAAGTATCTGGGTTGATGACCAGGGTATGAACAATCTGTGACCAGGGTAAAAATTTCATCCTTTATCAGGAGCTGATTGAACCCGTTGGTTCATTTCCTCACCTGAATGTTCATACTTGTGCCTGGCCAGGGAACTCTGCTTGCTGAACTGCTTGTCACACTGGTCACAAGCGTACAGGCCAACCTCTTCATTAACCTTGTGACCTTTCCAAGATTTGCGCCTCTTGCGTCCGGGGCTTCCGTCATCCCCCTCCACACTGTCGCAGTCGTCCAGGTCGTCTATTTTTATCTCCTCAGACTCCACCTGAAACACAGCAAATGGCTGTGACCACCGGATGGATGGACAATGAGGATGGTCAATCAATCAATCAATGAGGATGGGCAGACAATCAATCAAATCACTTTTGGAAAACCTGTCAGGTCAGCATTTCAGACTCTCATCCTTTTTTCTTTTTTCATCAGTGTTTTTACAAATGTTTCAGTTTTTTCACTTAATATTGTTCTAATAAATATATATATATCCTTTTTATCACTAATTATTTTGACATGAAGATGATTCTTGGCAGCAAGACATTCCCTAAAAAAAAAAATGTTATACGTGAATTTATAATAGGTGTTGTATACCTGTCACCCCTGCTGGGGAAACGACATCGGAATAACACCATAAAGCCTTTTTCAAATGCAAACAAACTAACCTGCTTGGAGCTCTTCTTCCTGCGACGTTTGCCGTCGCTGTCAGCCTCTGCTAGAGCCCTGAGTTCTTCCAGAGAGGCCACGCTGGCCAGGGTCTGTAGTCCCTCCTGCTGGCTGCCCTCAAACAGCTGTTTCAAGTGCTTCTCTCGCACAAAGGCAGAGATGGCCGCAGCCTCATCATTACTGCTGCTGTTGCTGCTGGGATGATGATGATGGTGCTGGTGGTGCAGGCGTAAGTTGTCTGGCTTGTCATCTACTGGTGCTGCTGGCAACTCCTGCTGCAGCTGTTGACTGGATTTCTTGAAGGTGGGAGAGCTTGGGGAGCCATCTACAGACACAACATTCATGCTATGTTTTAAAAAGTGAATACAGCATAAAAGAGAAGCAGAGAGATAAACATAGAGACAAGCAGAGACCTAGAGATAGAGAGTAGTCTCCTCTTCTACAATCTAGAGAGAATATAGAGATAGCAATAGATAAAAATCCAGCTGATAGAAATAAGAACTAACTTTTTTGTGACACAAATTGAACAGGACAGAAATACTCGCTAAGTAAAAAAATTTATCTCAACCTTCATGATCAGTAAAAAAAGATGATTGAATGATAAAAAAATGGATAAAAAGATATAAGGCTTATCAAGAGGAGAAAGGTGAAACATGTCAATATATTGTGCATACTGAAATTATTAGTTTCGACAGAATAAACTTGGACAAGAGCAAAGTGAAGGTTACCTCTCTTGACAGGGCTGGCAGTGCTTGCATTGTTTAGCCCATCCGTCTTGGAGGTGGGTCCATTCAGCGTGGGGGAGTCGCGCTGGGGGTGGTGGTTGTTGGGGGGGATAACCGCTGCTGCCAAGACAGCTGAATTGAGCATGGAGGAGGGGGGCAGTTTGCGGTGGATGTTGTGGAGGTCGATGAGCGATGGTGGGAAGTTGCTGCGGAAGAGTCCTGTCTGGCTCATGTACTTAAAGATCTCGGATGGCTGGAAACGGCTTATGTCCAGGCCTGGCTTTGTGGGGATTTGCGGGTTTGGCCCCGGCGATGAAGACGAGGTTTTCTCCTCTTTGGGTGTGTAGGAGGAGGGCAGTTTGAGGTGGAGATTTGGAATGTGTAAGACTGACGACGACTGGGGATGAGATGAAGGAAGGGAGGCAACTGGAGATGAAGATGAGCCATTTGTTGGTTTGGGGCTGAGCGATGAGGAGGTGGACGGTTGTGATACTGGTCTACCTTGAGAATCTGGGGGAGGTGAGTGTCTGCTGTTGGCAGAATTGGATGACGGGGTATTGGTTCTGGTGGGCAGGTGGGGTGATATGGGTTCCAGGACGGGTGTTTTGCCGCTGAGGTTGAGCACGTGGTCCTCCAAAGCCAGAACTGGCAGGGCTTGTTGGGTCTGCTGGTCAGAGCTGGACTTGGGCTGGGCATGGGCTTTGGGGGGCTGGTACTTCTTGACACTCAAGTCCAGGGGCTGCTCTGGGAGGGATGGGGACGGAAGGGAGGAGGCCACCCCTGAGGAGGCTGGTGATATGGCAGAGGAAGATGATACAGAGGATATGGAGGAGAGTGACCCTCTTGATGACTGAGAAGAGGAAGAGGAAGAAGCGCTGTGGTGCAGGTGGTTGTGCTGAAACAAGGCATACGGGTTGGGTACAATAGGAATGTAACTGGAGGGACTACTGCGGCTGCTCTTGCCTGCTTGCTGCTGGCCATTTGGAGAGGTTGAGTTCTGATGACGTTGCTTGCGCTGGTCTCGGTCACGGCTGTTGTCAAACCACACCTAGAAGTAGAATATCACATATGGGGAAAACAATAAATTAAAATCTTCTATAACAAAAGTGTTTGGCTACAAAGTTGCAAAGAGGGGTGTTGTCTATTCCTACGAGTCAAAGTTTTCTAAAAAAAAAAATATGGTTTTAGGTCAAAATCTTTCCAGCCCAAACAAATAGAATTAACAAATCATAGCGAATAAATTTTCCTACTAGACTCCATTTCTGGGTATCACACAATGAACTTTTCTAAAACATGCAAAGATGGCTTTAATAGAGCAAAGACAAAATCTATAGGGGCAATCATATCATGACTTTCTACATGATTGGTACCTAATTCTTAAACACACTAGATATAATCACCGTTGTAAATGACAACACAAAAATTCTGCTGACCTGAACAACTTTCCTGGGCAGGCCCAGAATTCTGGCAATCTCCCTCAAAACTTTACGGTTTGGGTTCCTGTTGTCACGGTAACAGGCCTTCAGGTGGTGAAGCTGGTTCTCTGTCAGGGCTGAATTGGCTTTCTCTTTCTGTCCTGAAGAAGCATTGCTATTTTCTACATCCACATTATTATCATTATCCTCATCATCATCATCTTCTTCCTCATCTTCTTCTTCAGTCTCCTCATCACTGTCTTTACCAGGCCGAGTGAATTGGGACAGTTTGTCTTTCACTTCATCTTCTTCCATTTCCTCTTTGATCTCGCCTTGATTACTGCTGCCAAAAGCCGAAATGTCTGTGGCTTTTGTGGTGGCGGAAGTGGTGCCGATTCCCCCTGCCCCGATGGCCTTCTTGATGTTGTGGTTGCGGCTGCACAGGTAGCGTTCGTGTTGGTGAAGGTGGATGGGACTGGAAAACTCCTGCTTGCAGTAGCAGCAGGCCTGGGGATGACCACTGCTGGTGGCGGCCATGTCCACTTCTACCATGCCCACAATGCGGTCAGTGATGTCCTCCTCATCCTCCTCCTCTTTCTCATCCCCACCATCATCGCTCTCTCCGTCTTCTTCCTCCATCTCCTTTTTAAGTTCATTTTTAAGAGATTCATTACATTTTCCGAGAACCTTTTCGTCCACATCTTCTTCTTCATCATCGCTGTCCTTGACATTCATCACCAACTTCTCTTCGTCTTCTTCCTCAGATATGACTTCTTCCTTCACCTCCACAAGATCAGACTCTTCCTCTGGTTTTTCAATCTTTCTCTCTCCTTTCACGACTGTTTCCAAGGCATCTTTTTCTTCTCCCATTTTCGACTCTACCCTTTTAATCAAGTCAGCGGCAAATTTACCATCTTTCCCTTCAGTCAGGGCCCTCATCACACAGTCCTTGGTGCTTGCCTTCTCTCTCCTCAGTTTGTCCTCAGATTCAGACAAGGTTTGCTCATCAGAGCGGAGATCATGATAGTCAGTTGTACTAAAGGGAGATGACTGTGACTTCCTGGGAGACGGTGATGGTGTTGGAATAGGCAGAGAGTTGGCCACATCTTTTTCAGACCGTGGTAGAGATACTTCTCTCTGGGATGAGGAGTCTGTGGTAGACTGACTGGTGGGATGGTTCTTTCCCAGACTATCGGATTGCTTAGAGGGCTGGATATGGTGGAGTTCTGGAATGGAATGAGGCGGAGAAAGCAGGTGTAATGGGATGCTGGGGTGGTGGTGGGGGTGGAAGGGGTGGTTCGTGTGGGCTGGCAAGGGAGGAAGCACTGTGGAGGGCTGGGATGTGCTGGCTGCCACGGCAACGGCAGCGGCTGCCATTTTCTGGTGGTGGTACAGGCTGAGGGCCAGCACGCTTTGAGCAGAGGAGAGCATAGCAGAGGTGAGTGGAGCAGTGGCAGGGTTGGCGGGGTTGAGATGGTGGTGTGGAGGTGGTGGGTGTCTGAGGGTGACGGCTGCAGCTGCATGGGCAGGGCTGATGGGGGGTGGGTGGTCAAACTTAAACAAAGGCTGAGGGTACACGCCTGTAGAAATAATGATAGTAAAGATGGATGGATTAAGTGGTGTGTATAGTATGGAACACACAGACATAGTATTGTAAAACTTATAGAGTACAGTGATGACCATGGATAGACAATATGAATGCTGTAATTTGCTTTATCCACAACAATTTCAGTTAAGGGTCATAGGTTCTCAGGCAAATGTTTGTAAAGGAGTGTTTTTTTTTTTGTGTTTTTTTTTTTAAATAGCCAGTAGGAAGCATTACATATTTTTATGAGGTACTCAACAACAATTATACAAGTAAAATTTTGCCTGATCATTGTTATTGGACAGCCCAACAGGGAAATATGAAAGACAGAAAGAAAAAAAAAACACAACAAAATATTAAATCTTAAACAAAGTAGTTGAAGAGAATAGGTGTTTGTTGGGTACATTCATTAAATGAAAAATTTGGTAAGACAACGCAATGGAAGAAAAATAACTGAAAGCTTTTTTATCTCTCTTACCTGGCAGGGTTGTCGTTGCCATTCTTGGTGAAAACCCTTGAGCTGACGGGGAGGCAAACATAAATCGTCCACTGCCGTCCACAGCAGGGTGGAAGGGAGGTCCTCCTGGGGTGGATGGCTGGGCATCCGGTCTGGTGGGTATGGCGGTGCCTGATTGGTCCTCCCTACTACTGCTGCTGCTGCTGGTGTTGTCGGAACCCCCTGGGGTGCTGCTCATCTCCTGGCGCCGAGATGCAGCGGCCGCAGCTGCGGCAGCAGCCTGGCTCTTAGCCTGTCCCAGCACCCAGCATTTCTTGGAGGTCATGTGACTGCTGTAGGAGCCTGAGTGGGAGAAGCGTTTGGAGCAGGTGGGGCACTGAAAGGGCTTCTCTCCAGAATGGATGCGGATGTGCTCTGGTAGGTGGGGAGAAATGTTGATAAAATGATATAATGCAAAGCTTTTTCAGATTTGTTGAGATTTTCTGTCTATTTGTTTTGGATTTTCAGTCTATTTGTTTTGCATTCTAATGAAGTGTGTGTGTGTGTGAGAGAGAGAGAGAGAGAGAGAGAGAGAGAGAGAGAGAGAGAGAGAGAGAGAGAGAGAGA
>JBCIKM010387214.1:0-10866 GCA_039654465.1 Melibe viridis
CCCCCCTCTGCCAACTCCATTGTTGTCATTGCCTTTCACATGTTAACTATTGTAAATTTCTGAAGTTTGAGTTGAATTTCTATGATTTTACCAGTTGTCAGGTTTCATCTTTTTTTCTTGAAGTGGTTACATTTCATTTCTTGAAGTGGTTACATTTCATTTCTTGAAGTGGTTACATTTCATTTCTTGAAGTGGTTACTCTTCAGTTATGGGTGCACAAAATTGAAATGTACACCCAAAAACAACCCAATTTTAAAGTTTCACTCCATGATTTGTTTTGTTATCCTTATCCCTTCATACCGCCTTAGCAGTTTTAGGACAAGCTTTCCATGATTTCATTGAGAGATATTGAGAAATTTTTCTCGATAAGTATGGATAAAACATTCATTCCTTCGTCTTTTTCATAAGTCTTTCAATCCACAAATGAAAAAGTTACCAGAAATTTTGCGAAGCAAGCAAGATATGGCCTTTACCTAAACACGGTTTTGAGGTACGACCTCTACGTGTTAAGGCACATGCTAGAATGTTGATATATTGATGGGACAAATGTGAAGGAAAGCTCCAATTCATTGTGATTCTTAATTTTCCTCTTTTTTTTTTTTTTTCACTGTTGCATTGTGCATTTTTCTTTACCCGCAGCTCTTAGTGCACTGGATCGATCACAAACAAGGCGGGAGAGGTTGCGAGAAGGCATCGAGAATCTGGAATGCAGGCGGGAGATGTTTCTGCAGGAGAGTCGCATCATCGGCAAGCCGGTCAACCGTGTACAGGAGCCTGATCTGAGGGTCAACGTGCGCCGGGTCAACTTCCGCTGGCAGCGTGGCATCAAGATTGGTGAGCAGACAGAAATGACTTAGGCGGACTTAAAATAATATAAACTATTTTACATTCATTACCTTTGTGAAATTTGTTGCTAGTGTCTGTCCTTAGAATAAGTGGAATAAACCAGGTGTCAGCCCTACTGTAACGCTGACATACTCCTGTCAAATACTGATTTTGGTGATGCTAGTGATGCTAACTGCCATAGCCAAGTGCACAGCACTGATGGCTGTGGTTTTAGACTGAACGGTGGAACTGTAGACCGTTTATTTCTCTAACTCTAATCCAGATTTTGATCAATGTCAATGACGCTCTTGACTCTTTAAAAAGCCCTTTCATGGAATGATCATCCAGCTTTTTTGATGCTGTGTTCTTTATTTATAGTTATTGACATGTTGTGTTCTTCATTTATAGTTATTCACATACTGTGTTCTTCATTTATAGTTATTCATATACTGTTCTTCATTTATGGTTATTCACATACTGTGTTCTTCATTTATTGTGTTATTCACGTGCTGTGTTCTTCATTTATTGTGTTATTCACGTGCTGTGTTCTTCATTTATTGTGTTGTTCACATGCTGTGTTCTTCATTTATTGTGTTATTCACGTGCTGTGTTCTTCATGTGCTCCTCCCCAGGCGAGGGGCAGTTTGGCAAGGTGTACACAGCAGTCAACATCAACACAGGGGAACTGATGGCCATGAAGGAGGTTAGTAAGGTTCAAAGGTCAAACCATTGGGAAGTGGGGGGGGGGGGGGGGGGGAAGGGTTTGAACAGTGATTTTTTTAAAAGTTGCCATACATTTTCATCATCATAGTTAGTAACATGTTATGGATGTTGCACAAGGGTCAAACGTATTGAGCATCATGGGATTTTTAAAATGCGCTGTATAAATTACCTCAGTGTATAAATTAATATATAGGGAAATATTTGACAGATGTTTATTTTCATTTGCCGTCCAGATGAAATTCCAGCCCAACGACCAGCAGTCGCTGAAGGAGATGTGTGACGAAGTGAAAAACTTTGAGTGCATCAGCCACAAGAATCTAGTCAAATACTACGGGGTGGAGGTCCACAAGGTGAGGGGGTCGAGGGTTCTGTATGAAGTTCCATATACACACATACTTATGTTAACATTAACAAGTCATTTTAGTGCATCTATCATGTCCTGTGATAAATGATCTGTGCTGACAATTATTTCTCCGAGTGTGTTTGGATGTCATTTTTATTTCATGAGTTTTGATCAAACTTGTTTTTCAGCGAGTTTTAACCATGTTATAAATTTATTTTACGAGTACTGTGTCTCAGATGTGCAAATATTATATATTATGTTTATTATGTGATGTCAAACAGTGGTGATTCATGCGTCTGTCTGCTCCCCCCCCCCCCCCCTCCATCCCTAGGATGAGATGCTGATGTTTATGGAGTACTGCGACAGCGGTTCCATTGAGGAAGTGGCTCGCATTGGGCTGCCTGAGTACATGATACGACGCTACACCCTGGAGATTGTGCAGGCTGTGGTGCATCTGCACGAGAACAACATCGTCCACCGAGACATCAAAGGTCAGTCTCGTGACATAAATCAGTGAAGCCGAATACATTGGACAATAGCTAAAACCCAAATTCAAGTGACTCTGTTTGTGTTTTATTTCGGTTACAACATATTTCTGTTGAAGCATTGCGGCTCAAAGTCTTGTATTGGGTGCAAAATTTGTCTGCAGCTGGTATTTACTGACGGAAAAAAAGCACTTAGTGGACAAGTATGTCAAAACTTCCATTGGAAACAGGGACACACAATATGTTGAATGCTTTTGGTACCACCTATTGGAATTTACCGTCTGCTCTAGTGTCATCTTGCAATACGGAAGAGGCAGTAATTTATACTTTTTCATTTGCCTGATCAAAAATTTTGATGAGATACTCAGACAGCTTGCAGTAAGGATAAAAACATGCAAATTTTATTTTCTCATTGTTTCAGATATCTATTGACGCATATGTTTAAAAAAGAATTTAAATGTATGCAACTTACAGCTCCTTATCCTTAATTGTGATATTGTTTTAATTTTGTATGGAGACAGTCATAGCAAATTTTTAATAGATGCAATTTTATCTTTTTCTCTAGTCTTCATTAAACATAGATCTAGCCTCAGTGTATGATATTTCTATGGAATATTGCTAATAAGAATTTTACTTTTGACAAATTTCATCTATTATGTCTATCGTGCTGACCTTTACGTATGTGTGTATGTGTCTATGTGTGCTTCAGGTGCCAATATCTTTCTGACCTCCGAGGGCTCCGTCAAGCTGGGAGACTTTGGTTGCTCTGTCAAGCTGAAGAACCAGCACACCATGCCAGGAGAGAACGTCAACATGGTGGGCACCACGGGTATGTTGTTGACCTGCCTGAGAGGCTCTGAGCTTTCACTCTGACTTTGGCATGGCAGGTTTCAAGGAGGAAGACAGTAATCCTCGGTGGTTTCCATGCTGGAGACAAGATAGAATTAATCTCAAGGCTTTTCACAGTTTATTGTTCAAAACTAATTTTGAGGATTAGTGGAAATAGTTGTACGAGTACGGTGGCATGAGAAGGACAAGCCAAAGCCATTTGTAGAGGCTTCACAATATTTAATGTAACTGTAAAAAAACACATGATGTTACTACAGATAGGTACAACAATGGTCCAAGGGATAGCCTAGTGATTTAATGGTCATGTGGTTCAAAATTCTTGTATGCCTAAAAAGACGTTTAATTTTTCAGCAAATTGTAGGATCTATGATCTTCAATCCTTTTAATTACACTCCGATACCAAAAATAAATTTTCTGTGATTATAGCCCTCCCTACCTCATTTGTTTTGTTTTCAGGTGTCCGTGTATTCTGCTTTTTAATTTTGTTTGTTATTTTATGACGTGTACATTATGAATCATCATTGATCACAATGCCAATTTAAACTAATTTCTATTTCCATGAGGGATGAATTAAAGTTTATCTTATCTATCGTATCTTATGTGACCATTTGAAAATTTTCTTGAATCAGACCTTGAAACCTTGAAAGGAAAGAATGTACTGGTCATATTAGGCGTATGTCATCCAAGGCTACGCTCTTGCCAAATGTATACAGAGCACAGTTATCATTTTTTCCCCTGTTCTTGCTTATTCCACAGCGTTTATGGCACCTGAGGTGATTAATCAGAACTCCAGGGAGGGACACGGAAGAGCCGCTGACATCTGGTCCCTGGGCTGTGTGGTGCTGGAAATGGCCACTGGCAAGGTGAGTCCTGGCATGTGGTAAGCTCGGTATTGACGTGTGTACTTGGTGGATGCGAAGGTGTAGAACATACAGAGTTATCATAGTGTGCTTTTTATTGGATATGTGGCCACAGGCAAGGGTGAGTCCTGGCATGCTGTACTGTTTGCTACTTGTTGGACGTGTGTACTTGGTGGGTGCGAATGTGTAGAACATACAGAGTTGTCATAGTGTGCTTTGTCTTAGATATGTGGCCACAGGCAAGGGTGAGTCCTGGCATGCTGTACTGTTTGCTACTTGTTGGACGTGTGTTCTTGGTGGGTGCAAATGTGTAGAACATACAGAGTTGTCATAGTGTGCTTTGTCTTAGATATGTGGCCACAGGCAAGGGTGAGTCCTGACATGCTGTACTGTTTGCTACTTGTTGGACGTGTGTTCTTGGTGGGTGCAAATGTGTAGAACACACACACTCACACACACACACACACATGTATCATAATATGATTTGGTGTTATGGCCACCGGTAAAATTCGTGTGGGCATTTGTTAATTTGTGTACTTGTTGGGTTTGTGGGTTTGTGTGTGTGTAAAACATAGACACACTGAAGTGTCATACTAGTCCTTCCGTTGGAAACAGTCCTCCTTAGTTGTGCAAGGTAAATCGAGTGCAACAGTGATTTGGCATGGTATGCCCCTTCTCCTCACTCATCCCCAGATTGTGATTTGATTGTTTGCTTGTGTTGTTTGCTTTTTTTATCAGGGATTTTAGGGCCCTATGACACAAGAGGGTTGCCCCAATCCTCTTTCTTATAAGGTGCCGTATGTTTTGGCTCTGTAGCTCAGTCAGTAAAGTCTTAGCCTCTCATTGCGTTGTTTCAAATCCTGCCTGAGCCATCACTTCAAGCACGCTGGGGCTCAAGCCTGGATTGTTCCATTCATTGACTGGGACAGACCCTGAAGACAAATTTCTTCTGTGCTATGAATGATGGAAGTTTTAAAATTTTTCTTTACTTCCATTTATTTTGTTGTATTTTTGTGGACACAGCTACTAAGGGTAGGTGTCAAATATCAGTCATTCATGCAGAAGGATATAATATGATGAGTTTGAATCTAGTCTCTGATATTGATGTTTTCTTGAGCAAATGATTTTTCACTCCAACTGCCTCTCCCCAGCCAGCTATGAATGATTGGTACCTGGCCCTGGGGAGAGCAGTGCTTAGTGTTGTCTTTTTCCTAATCAACAGTGTGATAGGTACTAAAAAGCTGCAGCATGTTTTGCCCATTGTCTTTTCTTTAACTTTTCTCTTGGGGGCTGTCTTGTATTCATCATCGGTTGATGAGGGAACATGTGTTGTTGACTTAGGAAAACTTCTCTATAAATTTGAAGTCCGTCTCTTTACTTTTCCCCCCTCTTTGTTTCTCCTACCAGCGTCCGTGGCATGAGCTGGAGCACAACTTCCAGGTGATGTTCAAGGTAGGCTTTGGCCACACCCCGACCATCCCCCCCGACTGCCTCAGCAAAGACGGGCTGAGCTTCCTGGGGGCGTGTCTGGTGCCGGAACCCTCCAAGCGCTGGACAGCACCCCAGCTGCTGGACCATTTGTTTGTTAAGGTAGGTAGCCTCTCTTTGTAGATTTAACGGAATTAAGAAAAAAATAAGATAGATTGCCTTTTTTTTTACCATAAAGATATGTTGTTATTGTTATTATTATTATTATTATTTCTATTATTATTTTTATTATTATTTTTATTATTATTATTCCTTTGTACAGTACAATTATTTTTTGCGAGAGGCTCTGTTCCAGGCCATATGTCTTGTTATTCTCAAGGTCTTGTTATTCCCGAATATGTAATTTAAAGGAAAACTCACTATGATAGTATTTTAGATGGATTGGATCTAAGAGCAGAGATAGAGCTGTTACTAGAAATTGGTATGTAATTATAATGGAGGTGAGGGCCAGTGAAGGTGTATTAGAATGGTGCTGACAATGGACCAAAAGGTAAAGAACTACAAAAATTTCTTAAATGAATAGGCCATCGATAAGACAGTAAGCCACATCATCTGCCACCACGACACTTTCAGCCTTGCCTCCCTGGAGGTACATATATCTGATGACAGTAGAGGTCTGTACCTGCTAAAAATATTAATGGTTTGTAGTCAGGTTAAAACCTTCCCCATGTCTACCTTCTGCCTTTAGTAACCTGTCATTTTGCCTACTTTTTCCTTGATCACTTGTGCTATTTTCCTTGATCACTTGTGCTGTTTTCCTTGACTACCTGCGCTATTTTCCTTGACTACCTGTGCTATTTTCCTTGATCACTTTTGCTATTTTCGTTGACTACCTGTGATATTTTCCTTGACTACCTGTTTTCTTGCCTGTTGTATCTATCACTATTAACTACGTTTTGTCTCTGAGTAGGCAAGGTATAATTTTTTACCATTTCCGATGGTTAGTAAGAAAATTATTATTATTGTTTGGGGCATGTTAGCACTGTCGGAGAGTAGATGTTGAACTAAAGAGTGGAAAGGGCGAGAGTTTGATTCCTGCCTGAGCAAACAAAGTCCCATAAATGCCGTTAGATAGAGTAGTGACTGTCTATTCATAAGGACAAAAACTCACACACACAGATTATGCTTAGAGTCCACACCCCGGGACATTAAACGGCGGGTGGGAAGTGGTTTCTTTGTGCTGTTCCTCTAAATCAAAGTCCCCGCCCCTGCCCCCTCCATTTACTGGTGTCTACATCTTCAAGTATCTCTCCTGTGGTGCTTTGTTACGTTACCTACTTTATTCACACAAACGCACAGAGACCAGAAGAGTTTCTTTATTCAGTCCAATCAATGATAGATTTACTTTGTTGCGTACAGAAATCTCTCGCTATTCCTGAGGTTCTGATTTTGAAATTTTGTCATTTCAGCAATAAAATACAGAGCTTAACATCACGAATTTTCGTATATCTCTTTATTTCCGTTGTCGTTCAACATCATATTCCATTGTTAGTGCAATAAAATTAAGAAAACAAATAGAAAAAGAGTTTTTAAGGAGTTTCATTAGGAAACCATTGCAAGGAAATTGACATAGAAAAAAAAAGAGTTTTTAAGGAGTTCCATTTCATTAGGTAAACCCATTATGTCATTGACACAGTATGAGGCCATCATAAAAGAGACGGAGTAGTTCCCATGGTAGAGCAATTTGGGAGATGTGTGGGGAAAAGTGGTACCCTCCATTTAAAGAAGAAAAAAAAAAAATCATATATTGATAACAACTTAAAATACTGAGTTGGAATTTGCAGGAAAGATAAAAAGATATTTCCAAGTTGCATACTCACATGGGCCAAAATCCAATAGGAAATGCTGAAAACCATTAGCTAAGTACAAAATCCTGATTATAATTTACACTTTTGATTTTTGATTTTTAAAAGCACAGTTTAGATATATTGAATTATTTGAAAAAAAAATTAGTATGAAGGACACCCATTTCCAATTTGACTAAGACTGGTCGTAATTATCTGTTTTTTCCTAAATAATTCTCTCCAGGTTTTAGACAGAGACGAGGATGACATGAACTAGATCTGAGAAAAACAAAACAAAAACTGTTGCCTTTGACGAGTTAAAGACTTCCAAGAATCCGCAACCACAGATTGTTCTCCCCGCTCACTTCCGGATTTGCTGATCTCCCCGCTCACTTCCGGATTTGCTGATCTCCCCTCTCCTCACATCCGGATTTGCTTGCTAATCATAGCAGCAAAACACAGCAAAGGTTTGCAGGGGAGCAAACGTTAACAAGGACTTCACTTCAAGGGAGATGTGTATGAGCTTGGAATAAGATTGAGATCATTCGTTAGATTACAAAACCTTGCTCAGGATTTTGAGATACAGGACTTGTGATTTCTCTCACTCTCTCCAAAAGTAGAGTCACGAAGTATGGTACAATCTAAGCTTTTTAGTAGAAATACTACTGTATTTCAGGTTCAAAACGGGGTTGTGGTTTAGAGGAGGGAGAAATTTTTTGTTTTTGTCGATCCTTTTCTGACTTTGTTACTCACTCACTACTTAGGCAGTGCAGTTCTCCCCGTTTGGGGGATGATGAATGCCTGCTGGACTGACAGTGGACAATTGGTCAATGTTACCCGAGGAGACCTTGATAGTGAGTGATAGACTGGGGAGAATCAGGGTTCTATATATTGTCATAGTCTAGCGGGTGAGAAAGTGAGCCATCCGCTTTCTACTCATGGCAAAACTAAACCACCTCATTGACCCTTCCTTTGCTGTCAGAAAGCATCAAGAGAGAGAGAGAGAGTCACTGCAAGAACCATTGTCACCAAACTGATCTGATTCTATATTTGTTTTTTTGTTTTTGTTTAAAATTTGTCATACACAAAATTGTTTATGACCGGTGAAATTCTCTTCCCCTACCCTCAGTGGCTGTTGAAAAGCCTTCGTCATCTATCAGCGATTATGACTGGTACAAATTTTCACCTCCTATCTTGTCAGTTTTGACTGATAAAAATGTTTACCTCCTATCTTGTCAGTTACTACCGATAAAAATGTTCACCCCCCTCCCTACCCCATCACTAATGACTGATTACTGATGAAAATGTTCACCTCACATCTTGTTAGTTATAAAATTGTTCACCTTCCATCTTGTCAGTTATGACTGATAAAAAATGTTCATCCCCCATCTTGTCAAAATGCTTATCTCCCATCTTGTCAGTTTTGACTAATGAAAATGCTCATCTCACAATATGTTGGTGATGATCAATGAAATGTCCTTCAGGTCACATGATGTTGTTTATGACTGATCATGAATTGTTTAATATCTATGATTACGATAGTGCCTGTTTTACGTTTTAGAAAAAATGTATTGTGTATGTCTGCAGTGTTGTGATTCAAACTGAGATGTTAGCTGTATCAGTTAAAATAATATTTATTCAACACTTAAAGGAACCACATCATACCTACTGTATGAGAACTCTGCTCATACAAAACTAACTGTGAGCTGTTTCACTGGACACCATTTAATTAGTTTGTTTTTTTAAAACTTCATTAAAAAAAATTTCAATCAATTGCAATAATTATATTCTCAAAGGAAATTTTCAATTTAATTTTGACCCTCAGTAACTTTACAAGTTGAATGACATTGACAATAATTTATTCCTCTTTGAGATTTTCCCTTTTATTTTTTTAATTTTTTTTTCCAGTTTCTAGATAAGAAAATCATATTCGTCTCAATTTTTATTGGTAGGAATGGTAGGTATGGTGTCACTAGTTTTAAAGCCTTCATTGAATTTGCAGGTTGTTAAATTATATGATGCCTTTCCTGTAGTTTATCTGTAGGAATATTTAAGTTCACAATAAATTGCATTGAAGTTACTCGAATTCAATGTTAATTTTAATAAGAAGATATTTTCATGAAAGTAGACTCAGACACGACTCAATACATAGCACACTGCTTTCAAAGCCCTTTTCTTCTACCATGAAGCCACTCATGACTGTAGAAAAAGGGAAAAAATTCCTCCCTACTTTAACTTTTATCGCCACACAGAGATGCAAACTGATTATGTACCAATGTATTTGTTGAGTTGTTTTGGGCATCATTTTACAAGATTTGCAGCTCTCCCGTTATACATATAGTATAGGGTTCAGCAAACCATGAGATGCTTTTATAGTTATAGTGTTTTGGGATTCCAGTTGTTGACTGGCAAACATCTCGGAAGTTGAAAAGTCAGACAAACTGCCCTGAGAAATTGGAAAAGTCATTGAGTTGTTGTTATTTAAATCTCAGTACTGTACGTATATATATATATATATATATTGTTTTTTTATATACTGTGTACTGCATTGGGAATAGATGTATCTACGTACCTGTCCAACTTGCTCTTGGGTTGGTTGCAAAAATGTCATGTTCCACTTATTCTATAAAAGTAACATTGTGTATGTTGTACATATGTACCATATGAAGATACAAAGATTCTCTTGCCAAGAATGAGATTTACAATTTATCACTATCACAACATGCAAGTCTTGAGACAGCGGGTTGCCTGATGATAATGTATTTGTGCATTATGAAATGTCCAGGGTTTAACATTCATTATGCTTCTACAAAATATCCTGGCCTTTTGTATTGGTTTTCTTGTGGTATTAGAATTTTTAGCATTCATAAGTCTGTTATTGGCTGATTGTTACAAAGTTTTATAGGTGCCAGCAAAAACGCAAAAATTTGAAAAAGGAAGAGGATGATTTCAAGGAGGGAGACCACACCCCAGCAACAGCTTTCTCCTTTCAATGCAATAGAGAATATTAATGATGTCCCTGGTGGACTCTTCTACTTCTGTTTCTTTTCTTTTACACTGAAGCTATCGTCTTACTTCTTCCCCTTTTCTGTGCATTTTGAAATGTCTGTCTATGTTGTCTTGCTTGCAACTCAGCGGTCATCCTTTTGGTACATGACTGCCAGTTCACAAGTTAAACATACTGAGTACTTTTGTACACAAAGGGCGTTGAAAGATCCTGGGTCTTTCTGACCACAATGCTGTCATGGGTGATGGCCACTACTTATTTTTTAAGGAGAGATGATATTTTTTGTCGTTGTAAATCATCTCTCAGTGATTTCGATATGTTTTTTTGATAGATATTTATTTTTTAGTGTAAATCATCTCTCTGCTGTTTGTGGTTTGATCTGTTCCCTCTTTGAATTTATTCTATCATCTTACTTTCCTCTGGGCTCAGGCCCCAGGCCTTTTACACCCAGTTGTCTCATAGCTGGGCTGTAAAGCCAAAGGGGCGACATAAAAACTTCATT
>JBCIKM010387322.1:0-10866 GCA_039654465.1 Melibe viridis
AGAGAGAGAGAGAGAGAGAGAGAGAGAGAGAGAGAGAGAGAGAGAGAGAGAGAGAGAGAGAGAGAGAGAGAGAATTAAATAGAAGGAACGAAAAAAATCAAATGTAAAAGTGCTTCTTCTGTATCTGTTGGTGATGTTTGAGTGAAAGTGTAAAACAATAATGAATAATTTGTCACAGTTGACCTGTATTCGAATTATTAGCATTGAAATGAATTGTGAAAATCAAAGCAACAATAGATGTTTAAAAAAATGAATCAAGGGGGAACGAAAAGTCAATCATTGGAAACTCACTTTCGTGATAATGTATCAATTCCTGGTAAATTGTCTATGTAAATTGAACCCTGAAAGTGCATAAATTGGATTGAAAAGATTATATCCCTACATTGGGAACCTGTCAAGGAATATACGATAGCTTGCATTATTCATAAATGTCTGCACAAGCTTGCAGCTCTCTATTTGTCGGAACTTCTGGAAAAGCATGAGCCATCCAGAACTTTACCACCGAGAACCAAAGAGCTTTTGTCACTTCGCGAGGGCTTTAGTCTGAACCTCAAATGCAGCATTTATATTGCGCTTATTCACGGTCATCACGACGCTCTAAGCGCTTTACTCTACCATATCCCTTGCAGACAACGACATGGATGATGCAAACCGCCTGCTAAGCGTGTTATAATATTTCGGACAGAAAAGAGAGACAACATTGTCTACAACCAGGGGGACTTCCGAGATTTATATCCACCACCGATAGGATTAAGTAAGTGTGGTAAAGAAACAAACTTGATCTGGCAGTCGAAATCTAAAAATGAAACGGCTGACGATAAGCCTGTTCTGAACTGTACACAGACTGTCGGAACCTGCGTTGCCATTTTCAACACTATTTTCGTTGTGTCTTTGAGAAGATTTATGGAAATTACATTTCGTTTAAATTTCAAATTTCCAGGTCCTCATTTTACCGAGTTATTTGAACAACATATGAATCATTTTTTTATCACCCTGTATTTTCATCACAAGATCATTGTATTGCAATTGTGTCATTATGATGATTACAAATTCTATGAGCGAAAATATTTGAAAACCAAAGACATTATTTGTAATAGTGATGCATTTTAAAATGTGATTAGTCTTAAGAAATATCACAAAAACCTTTGATGCTCGCACTGTGGCAGACGAAGATATACAATGCATCGGACACTCATGCACATTCAAAGATCAAAAGAATAGAAAGCAATTTGATAGAACAACATCAGCAACAGTAACATCAATACAAGAAACCAACAACGTACAAAACATCACCGACAAAGAGACACAAGACAGGAGCTCAAAACAGTCTTGGAAGGCACAGCATTTACGGTAAAGAAATATGATGATAATGATTATGGTGTGGTAAGGGCGTTAGCTTTTGAGCTTAATTGCCTTGTGGGGGAGTCAAATAGCATGTAGTTTGCTTGATCAGGACATAAATTATGTATTGATGAGGTGAGGAGTCGAAACGGTTCTGTAATCTAAATGTATCGCTAGTCCTGTCGGAGGAGGAGGACTTTTTACACGGAGACCCTGTCTTTGAAACTGAACAGGCATGTTCCAATAGAGGCTATGAAAATCCTGCCATGTAGATTTGAATCTTTAAAGAGATCAGGGAGACAGAAAAGAAGGCAAACAACGTGAACTCTCTGAGGTGATCAATAAAACAAAATGGCTTCTTGGGAATCCTTCTGTTAGGATTGAATCTAGAGCGTTAGCGTGGACCAGCCCAAAAGGCTGCGTGTTGTCTTGATCATTAATACACAAAGGTGAGTAATATTTAATTGAAAAATCTAGCTTCAGATCTGGATTCGGATCCATAAACCATTTTTTTTGCTAGGATTTGCAATTGAAAAATGGAAACAAAATATACAAAGGAACAAAATACATGCAAGATAATAAGAAAACTCTTTGTGTCATGAACTCCCCCCTTTTTGTACCATCAACGATGGCAGCCACTATTCTTAAATGATGGAAATAACATTTCACTCCTTTTTGATGCTGAAGAGTACTAGTATATCGTATATGATACATGTCTTGATAGTCATGGCATTGGGATTCTAAAGTAGGGAAACTTACTCCATATATAGAAACAATCATTAACGTCATTGACTTTCTCATGTGTCACGGTTTTGGGCGCACGGAGATGGAGTACAGCTATAATGTGCACTGTGGCATTGTGGAAAAGATTACGCACTGTTATTCTGCGAGGAAAAAATTGAAAAAAAATTCTTCTATTTCTGGCCGCTTCCACGCTACATCTATTATGAATTTTCCGACCTAGTGTCTGTCTGTGTGTTACCGAGCTCCTTCGCCCAGAGACACCCAATTTTGACAAATAAGATGTCGAATCAAAGCTCTCACTCCGAGGAATGTCTATGGGAAATTATATATTATATCTATAAAAAAACAACTACTCATTTGTGGCTTGACTGACCATAGTTACACAACGTTACAAAAGGCTTGGCTCTTGTATAATACAGATATGGCAATGCAATCCAATTAAATACTGTTGTCTATCTCAAAAGGTCACTGTAGGTATGAAACTCAGGTTTCCCTTTTCCTGTTATGGTTTTATTTTCAGTGGCTAAGCAGTGTCGCTCCTGTTTTTGGATATTACTCGTACTAAAACGTGAGACAGACATGCTAGCAAGACACTTTGATGATTCTTTTCTGTCCCGAAAGGTCATAATATTTCGATATAAATATTCCTTTAGCAATCTTGATCCTACCTGGAATGAAAAGTCACAATTTATCATGCTTTCACACTTCACATGGCATCGTATTTCACCTGCAAGTCGTTCCAAAGCAGAAACCCCTCCCCCTCCTTGAGTCAATTATCTGGTCGTATTCTTGGTCAACTGCCATTTTGCCACTCCGTGCCACATTCTAAAGCTCCAACAGCTATCCACTTCAGCAACATATTCGTTCAGATTGCCCTACATAATATTATAAATTTTAGTCAAGAATTGCTGAAACATAAACTGAATTTCCACAGCAAAGTATAGCCTTTATCTTTAAATGCGTTTTAAATTTTCCCGGACATATTGATTGATATGCAGGTCAAACTGTTTTCTTGATCAGTCTGATGTTTATGTTATGAGATTCTTGAAAGTTATGCGTAGAAAGCTGATTTAAATGGTATCAACCATTCACATGCCCTATTCCTTTGTGACTCTGGCGGTCAAAGTCCCATGGCAAAAAAGCCTTACATGAAAAAGCTTTGATGGTGCATACTTAAGAAAATTTGAATATTATTTGTAACAGCTTTCAAATGGAGAAGCTTAACTATACAGACTATTCCATATTAGCTATGGCAAGAAAGTTTGTCACACTCATTTCCCAGCGCTCACAATTTGTGTATATACTTAACTTACGCTTTATTCTTTTGAGAAAAATCCATATTTCTTTGCATAACTCCGAACGTTATGATATCTACCGAAAAACTTACTTTTTATTGCAAAATGAAACAAAAATTGACTTTGTAATAAAAGGGCAAAGATTCTACAAGGGGAAGGTTTAAAGAATTTAACTGCTCACAACTTATATCATGGTGATGAAAATGGATGATTTCAAAATGTTTAAATTCAAAGCTTGCACTTTTTTGTTTAAAAAATAGTGAAATAAACATGATTAAACAATGTACACATTTACAAAGAGTGAATGGGGACCACTGTATGCCATGTAAACAATTGCAGCAAAACATCGATATCTGGTGTCTTCAATACAACAATTTTGACGACAAATAATGATAATTCATAATATCACCTGCATACTTTGTTGCTTTTATCAAATGCGAGAGTAAATCCTTGAATTTTATTTTAAAAAGTAGCTAAACCCATGTCACAACCATTTTGGGAATTTACGGGATTGGGAGAATGGGCCAAAAAGTTCGTTTTACGATCACCTTTATGTATCTCATCTCCTTACCTATTCAATAGGTTAACCTTCTATATGAAGTCAGGAGATTGACTGACCAAAGTACCAAAATATTTCCATAATAAAATGTGAATAATTATTTCGAAATTAACTACATTTTGATCACAGATATATAATTGACAACAAACGACACCTTGTTTTGGGCCAGGACAATTAAAAGAATGCTTGACAGAATAGAAATAAATTCTGATGGCTTCTCTCATGTTTTCTCCAAGCATCCCATACCTGTCTGTCTCTATTAAGCTGCAAAAGGTAAGTGGTGCGGTTTTTTGGTGTTGGTGATGCAGTAAGGAATAAATCTTTTATGATGAGCTTAAGGGGTTTAAATTTTTGTTTATAAAAAATGTGGTGAAATATGAATTTTCTCTCATAATGAGATGAGAGCTTTATTGGTGATGTAGCGGGGGAAAAGCTTTCATTTTGATCAGTTGTGATTAATGGAAAAAAATGTTCAGTTTGAAACTTATTGTGGGGAGATCATATATACTTGCGGCCAAAAATAACGCACCACTTTTTGTGCCCATTTTACGCGGTTGCAGAAAATGTCAACAACAACAAAAGTTTATAAATTTAAGTAGAATTCATATCTGCATCGTTTTGAAATACTCTCTTTATAATGTTCACAAAACCAACCAAAAAACAAAAACAAAACAATGCATCCATTGCTGATTGTGTGCAAATTTGGTTGCAAAAGTCATCTTTACCAATACCAGTACAAAAATTCACGGTCCTCTAAAAAGTGGCGCGTTATTTCTGTCGGCAAGTATAATGCATGTTATTCAAATTGTGTGTTTCAAAGCTCGTTTTTTGTGGAGTGCTCTTCAAGGATAAAGTCATACGAGGAAAAATACTATATTTATTGCAAAGTATAAGATTAAAGTTGTTGTGAGAGACTTACAACATCATATAAATAAGATGACTTGGGATTACTGAAAAATTATTTTCCCAGATTGAATTCAAACCTACAGACCTGTAATATAACTGATTGTGCTTAAATAGTCTCAAAAAAGTTTTGAATCATATATCATGTGGGACGATACCAACTGCTTTGTGAAGAAACAAACATGATTATGAATAAAAAAGACGTGTGTTACGAGTTTTAATATATAAAAAAGAAAATCGTATGTACATGAATGTTCACATCGTCATGAAGCCTTGTCCTCTGTTTCAGGTCTCTGGCGTCCCCGTGTTGTCTTGTCTTTGATGGCGGGTCTTGCTGTGGAGGCGGACGGGGACAGTGTTGCATAGCTGACGAAGGGAGGAGTCGACACGTTTTCACCTGAAGGGATGGCAGAGGCAGATTTACTCCTGTGGAGGGCTTGGCTTGCATTGAGAGACGTGGAGGTGGAGGGGAGGAGCGTTGCAGGTCCCGAGCCCACGCTGCTGGGGGAATCAGTCTTCACCCTGGATTGCTCTTTGGATTTTGATCCATGGATTTTGGACCGGAAGGAAGAAGGTCGGCGTAATGATGGCGAATGCAAACCTTCGCGTGCAGTTTGGTGTTGTTCGAAGTGAAAGTCTGGCGACTTTGTTTTATATCTTTGGGAAGATTCATAGTCGGGAACTGCGATAGGAGAAGGAGGACGTTCCAGCGATTCATCGCGAATGGGGCCATCTGTATGTGCAACCGACACGGGAGAGACTGTTCTGTTAGTCCTTTCGGAGCTGATGGATGCAGTCCTTGTGGTCCCTATCTTTTCACTTCCACAGCAACTAACATTGCTAACCGGGCTCACACTCCGAGAGTCCGCAACAGACAAGGGCTTAAAAACTACCATTTGGTCTTTGAAGTTCGACGGTCTTCTCGCCTCAAGGGAGGATGGAATATTTGCGTCACTAGGACGTGGTGTTCTCTGGGATAACAAGGAATCGTGCATGGGAATAGGTGGAGGTGAAAGCATTCGCGGACCAGGCGATGACATCCTGCTGTCAGGGAACAGTCTATGAGGATTACGCTGAGAAGTGGGTCTGTCGATGTTTTTGAAAGAAACAGCAGCAGTGGAGGAATGGCTTCGTGGTTTCGTTGTGTCCGCGCAGTTGAAAGAATGACGACGTTCGTCGGGACTGTGTTCCTGGACAGGAACGCTTAGAAAACCACCAGAAGCCTCTGCGTTGATAACAATCTTTGGCACTTTGAACGTCGGAGGTGAATCTGTCCCCGAGATGGACACTGATGGCCGAGGAGTGGGGTTAAAGGAATGGCGTCTTTCGATGATATGCCTCTTCTCTTGGATGTCTTGGGGGACAGTCAACCCCGGCAGAGGCCTAGATTCAGATTTGTAAGGTTCAGGACAAGTCAGGCTTTGTTTGCTCGTGGTTTGCACTGAATCAGCCGCTGCCGGATGGCGTTCTGAAACAAGATGATCCATTTCGACGCCAGGAACCATTAAAAAGTTGGATTTCTGCGGAGGAATGTATGATCCTCGCCTACTCGTGTCTCCAGTTCTGTCATGCAAAGCATCAGGATTGAAAGACCCACGTCTACTTTCAGTTTTGTTTTCATATTCAGGCTTAAGCATATTACAAATTCCGATTGGATTGAATGAATGGCGTCTTTGTTCGTAGGGATCACTGACATAAATTTGATCTTCCTTTCGTATAGGGAAAAACGAATGCCTACGAATAGAGCTAGCGGGTGGAGCTGGAGTTGTGTGGCCCAGACGATTTCCGGCTGGGATGAACGGATTGAAGGACTGGCGTCTCTCTCTGTTGTGCTTCTTTTCTTCTGTTGAAATAAATCTGTCACAATCAGTATAAGGAATGAAAGAGTTTCGACGAATCCCGGCAACAGACGCCCGTCTATCCAGACAGGCATTGTCTTGCAGTTTATCTTTGCTCTCGGAAGCTTGTAACAAAAGAAGAAACTTCATCCGTCTCATTCTCATATCTCCACAAGCGAACGTTCCACGTCGCTGGACGAGCCTGGTCATAGGGAAAGATCCCGTGGACGCAACAACTTGAGAAATCTCCTCCCAGCTTAAAGCATTTTCTGTTGGAAGAACTTTTACTGATGAAAAGCGTCTGCTGCCTCTCTTCTGTCGTAGTTCACCAGATGAGCACGAATTCCCGAGAAGGAAAGATCTTAACATCATGGATTTCCTGCGCAGCCTGGCTTCATCCATCGTGTAATCACAACTTAAAGAATGATTTTTAGTTTGCCTCAATCTTGCTGCACGTCCAGCGCGCCTGATGCTTGCGTTTTCTGAGCGTCGAATGTTTGGAAGAGACGACGTTTTCAACCAGTTGTCCTCACTTCGAAGCCTTTGTATTCGAGCTTGAATCACGCTGTACTTTTTGTTGGGAATGGGAGGAGATGGTGTGTAGCCTTCACACTCAATGTCGATTTGCTGGTCAAGGGTTAACGGCTCGTGTGCTTTGTAAGGCAGTGTGTGTTCGGACATGTACTCACCACTGGAACTCTGGTTGTCGAGGGCCATGCTCCGCTCAGCTGCTTTTGTGTAGGCTGTGATCAAACATTGAGCATAACTCTTTTTCATCTCCCCGACAATAACCTGATACAACTCTTCTTTTCCGTAATGATTAGCTTTCTTATCTGGCACGAGCATTGAATACTTATCTACAATTTCGCAGTATAGAACCAGCGCGACAATGATAGCAAATATACCAAACGCCATGATGAGAGGCCCTAAATACGAGCAGGCTTTCAGTAGGTAGAAGGAGGCGGTTCTTGGGTGCTCTGTCACGATGGGACCATTGACGGCGTTGTGAATGGTCGTGTTGGTCTGAGGCCGGGGTATGTAACCTGCAACGGCCATCCCAGTGCCTGCAGCCACGGCCATGAGACCCAGGAAGACGACGACGATGGTCGGCAGCAAGCATGGCATCTTCAGGAGCTCCCGGATGGCCAGGCGTCTTCGGTGGAACCGCTTCTTTTTGGTCCTTGAGCCAAGTCCAACGATGCGAACTTTGGCGTGAGGTACAAACATGCCGGAACGCAGACAGACCCTCAGACATGAATCACGGGTAGCTGTCAAACGGTCCAAAAGAAAATCGGTAAAACTCCTCAATCAGCACCTGGTACCGTGTTTGTCCGCAGTTTGTACTGTATTGTTTTTGGACACATCGTCAATTTGTTTTGTAGAAAAGATCACCCAGGAATGTTTTGGTTGAAGACAATGCGTTTATGACCGGATACAAATGTAAAAAGAGAATGCGTTATATCTTTGGGCCGTTGTGTCAGACGTGTCTTCTGTACACAGAGATGAAAGCTGTGCCAAAATGGCAGTTTGGACCTCTCTGTGCATCTAGCTGATCTTCATTTATACTTCATCAGAGTAATCGGAGTTGTTTCTCAAATTCGTGAATATATCTGCAAAAAAAAAGGAGAACAAGTAATATTTCGTTAGTACGATTAAACTTGTAGCAGACAAATTTCATCCGAAGCAAATGATATCTGTATTAAGTAGGTGATTGCAACATCAAAATGAATGAAATTAATATAACAAGCACTCAAACTCAGGCTTGTTTTTTATCTTACGATGTAACTTTTTTGTTCACTTTAATGTGCGTAAATTAATATCATTGCACTGTAAAAGGTAAGTGACTTTCTTTGAAAAAAATCTTCAAGGATACGAAGCACTAATTTTTCTTTGAAATGTTTATTCCATTCAAGGCGGTTTTCCGCGTGAAATCTCTTTGTGATCTATCATTAAAAGACAGGATGGTGACAGAGGAGAGATTGTGTGTTTGTGTGTGTATGTGTGTGTGTGTGTGTGTGTGTGTGTGTGTGTGTGTGTGTTTTGTGTGTATGAGAGAGAGAGAAAGACAAACAGATAGATAGATAGATAGATAGATAGATAGATAGATAATAGATAGATAGATAGATAGAAAGAAAGAAAGAAAGAGAGACAGAGAAAGGGAGAGAGATGGAGAGAACGATTGGCAGAGGGAGAGATAGAGGAAAACTCTTTTATTCCAGTTCCGAAACAATTTGAAAAGTCCTTCGACACATCTCATCATCAGAAAACTTGACCTGAATCGATAGAAACAATTTTTCTTGCATCAGAGCAATTCAATGCAAAAAACCTCAGAATTTTGAACGTCATTTTTTTGTGTGCATCGCAAAAACGACATTTAGAATAACCGTCATACCTCTGCATACCAACCAATCAAATCGATTTTTAAGACACTTAATGCTTTTAATGGGTCCCACTGTCTGTGATATTTCATTGCAAAACACGCACCAGTTACAATTTTTTTTGCAGGTTTGGAGTGGTCCCTTTTTGTTTTGGTCACTTGGTATAAGTTTCTAAGCTCAAAAGAAAAATGAATGTCAGATTGATTTCATTCTCCCCCACTGTATCTATTCTGGTTGCTAGGCAACTCGATTCCACTGCGACAGTCCTGAAGCTTGTATTTACATTTTTGAATCTATCATTGATGATCCATTAGGTTTATAGCCTGTTGAAAGCCTGCTCTCCCTAAAGTATTATGTGTAACAGGAACTGAAAGGTCAAAGCACGGAAATCGTTGGAGGTTCTAAGTAGTAAAACACATTTATTTTCAACGACCGACACTGATCTCTTAAAATTGATTTGCCCTCTACTCTGTTATTTACCATATCTTTTATGGTGAAAAAACACATTCGACCTCACCAACAATACATGTTTTTTTTGGACCCGTTGAAGACAGAGAGATGTGCAAAAGAATGATCACCAGCATGCTAGTTAGTACAAGCCATTGATGATGATGATGATGATGATGATGATGATGATGATGATGATGATGATGATGATGATGATGATGATGATGATGACTAAAAGCAATATTATTATCATTACTTATTACTGTTCTGATGGGGCAAATATATTTTTGAAAAGAAACGACATTGAGTAGTAATGTTATGAATAGAACAGAAAACATGTAAGATCGCTAAACGAAACGAAACGTCAGCTGACGACTCCAGACACCGTTACGTGCCATATAGAGTGTAGGTCACAGTACGCACAGTTGTCTCCGCCGGTCAGCGGAATGTCTGAAGCATACCCTGACGGCAAAGCTGGTAGTCGAGAGCATATGGCGTGTGTCTTTTAAGTTTTGTAATGAATAGCTAGTCTACTTCTTACTCAGCAAACACACCGCTTGCGGTGACGGATGCAACCACTCGATCTTATTTCTAACTCCAGGCCTACGATTATGCCACACATCCATATACTGCGTGGTCAACTGTATTAAGGCCGCTTGTCCGCGCATCAAGTAAAAACATTGTGTGTGTCTTTTTAATATTTCATAAATTTTAATGTTATGCATAAAAAAAACAACATAGGGAGCGTGTGCGACACGCAAACAACGGGCAGAATCACTGCAACGGAATTCGGTTCATGTAAAGCAATCAGCACTAATACATTGTTTATTCGACATCCTTTCTGTCCCACCTGGGGGATGGACAACAGTGATCGGCCTGTTATCCAACTTTTGAAACCCCCTCCCCCCCCCCCCACCCCGCGCCCCTCAAGAAAACCCTCGACTGGGAATCGTTTGTTATTTGAATGCCCACGGCGCAGCTCTTAATCCCGCGGCACTTGTGTGTTGACATGCGTCAGTGCGGCATTCATAATTGGTGAGCAAACACTCTTTTGACGCGATCTGCCATGTCACCCCCCAAGCCTATCACTAGAATGGGACCTGTTCCTCGTTCTATACTGATTGAATGGTCAATGGGGCCTTTGTGTAAGCTTGTTGTGCTATCAGGATTTTTAAAGGCGTCCGTCTTTTTACTTAGTCAAGAGTAAGATAGAGAAGAGTGAGAGGGGATTATTTTAGTGTGAATTGTATATCCACATATTTCTACGTTTCGAGCCAGTCGCTCTGAGAGAGAGAGAGAGAGAGGGAGAGAGAGAGAGAGAGAGAGAGAGAGAGAGAGAGAGAGAGAGAGAGAGAGAGAGA
>JBCIKM010387426.1:0-10864 GCA_039654465.1 Melibe viridis
TCTATCTATCTATCTATCTATCTATCTATCTATCTATCTATCTATCTGTCTATCTATCTATCTATTTATCTATCTATCTGTCTATCTATCTATCTATCTATCTATCTGTCTGCCTGTCCTTATATTATATATCTATGACAAGGCCTCGTAATTTCAAAGTAAACTTTGACTGGCTCATAATACACCGAGACACAATGACAAAAACTGGGTCAACAATCTTTCGAAGACAGGTTCATGAAGACAGACTGAGGAAGACAGATTCATGAAGACAGACTGAGGAAGTTAGATTCATGAAGACAGACTGAGGAAGACATATTTATGAAGACAGACTGAGGAAGACAGATTCATGAAGACAGACTGAGGAAGACAGATTCATGAAGACAGACTGAGGAAGACAGATTCATGAAGACAGACTGAGGAAGACAGATTCATGAAGACACACTGAGGAAGACAGATTCATGAAGACTGACTGAGGAAGACAGATTCATGAAGACAGAGTGAGGAAGACAGATTCATGAAGACAGACTGAGGAAGACAGAAAGGCAACCAGACGGGTCATAAACGGGAGACAGTGTTACAACATGTATTGACCCAGAAAGTCTCATTGTGTGCCCTGATTAAGTTAGGGCTTTGTTGCAGTCATCACGATATGCGTCTATACACCAAGGCTATCATGGAATACCTTGGCATTCCGCTTTGATGACACTTTGGGACGGGGGGCGGCGCGGCGGCGTGTTGTTTTGAGGGGTTTTTGTTTGTTTTTTTATGTTGTGTTTGTCTATTGGCGTCAAGTGAAGAAACCAACTGTTCTATTGAGACGTTGCACAATGACGAAGGGTGTTTTTGTTTGCTTGTTTGATAAATTGATTGTTTGTTTGTTTGTTTTTAGGGGTTTTTTTTGTTTGTTTTTGTTGATATATTTTAAAGGTTTGACAGCAAAACAGAACTGTTATCATTTAGAGAAAAAAAAAATCAGATTTGTTTCTCTCCAAAAACCATTTTTATTTTCTTCCTCTAGCTCTCTTTTAAATGAAATAACCATTTGAAATAGTTCACTCGAAATACATTTTATGGCTCAAAAATTATGAAGTTGAACATAATTTCATACAATCATAATCATCTTTTCAAATGAGATAATTTTGTACATTGTGATGTGGATTGTCAGATATCTTTGTTGCCTCAAAATAACTGAAAGATATATGCCAAAATTAAATGTCTACAGCTTACCCTGCCATAAAAGCTGAGGTTTTTGATAGAGGAGGAAGTAAATAAAAAAGTCATCATGAAATTTTCAGTTTTAACATGGTTTTTCAAACAATCACTGATAAATGGATAATGTTTTTTTGTTTTTTTTTTAAATTTTAGCCAACACATCACAGCATTTGAAAGGGTTTGCGAACAAAGTAAGATTTTGATTACCTTTAAGCATTGACCGTAATGTGAGTTGTATTATGAAGTCTGATGATAGTTGGTTTTACCAACACATTGTAAGATTTTTAAAAGTCTCAATTCATTTATTTAGAAACAATTGAGCTTGTGTGAATGATATAAAGGATGGCTCAGTTGGTAAGCCTGCTGTTCTGGCAGTGGCCAGGCGAATCGGTGCCGTGGCAGGTCCTGGGTTCGTTTCCCTCCTCCGACGTCCTCCTGTTTTTTTTTTTCCTTTCTCTCTATGGCTTTGACTCACCTCGGCACTGTGTCTATACTATTTGCTATTCATTTTCATCTATTACCAGTGCCTGCTCCTCTTTTCTTCATTTGCTTTTACGCTAACCTGATTAATCTTGTCTTTCAGATGATAAATAGGATTGAATACGTTCATAACAAAAACTTCATCCATCGTGATATTAAACCAGACAACTTTCTCATGGGAATTGGCAGACATTGCAACAAAGTATGTGATAGTTTTTGTTTGCTATGAATTTACTTGTATGTTGATGTCCATTTTTTTTAGCATTCTTTAAATCTGGTGACACGACCTTCCCTGGAAATTGATAAAAGTTTAAATCATAACAGAATTAATATTTTAATTTAAGGAATCTGTTTATCTCTCAAATGCTGGCAGTTTATAAAAACAGAAGTTTAACATGGCTGAGTGCATTTGATTTTTCTTACCCTTTCTTCTTTCTTTGTTACTTCAGTTACAAGTTCGCTCATTTTCCAGGATGGAATAGTAATTGTGACTAAATTGAAGACTTAATTGAATGAAAATCACCTTTGAATCAATTATCAGTTGTGCTATTTTTTTTTTTGGTTTTTGGGATTTTTTTTTTTAGTCATGATTATGGTGTCAGAAAATATTTTCTTTGATCGTATACTTTTTTGTTTAGTTTTCATGATCACCATTTTTCCATCTGTCCAGGTATTTATCATTGATTTTGGACTTGCCAAAAAATACCGTGACAGCCGTACTCGGCAGCACATTTCATACAGAGAGGACAAGAATCTGACTGGCACCGCCCGTTACGCCAGTATAAATGCCCACTTGGGTATAGAACAGGCCAGGAGAGATGACATGGAGTCTTTAGGTTACGTGCTTATGTACTTCAACAGGGGTTCCCTTCCATGGCAGGGTCTCAAGGTATTTTCTCAGCTTTATGAGTATTTCATTGGTAATATTCTATTAATTTTATAATTGGATTCATGCCCACAAATATGCTTTGTAATTGCCCATTTTGGTGAAATTGTAATGTAGTAAATTTGACTTAATCTTTGTCTTTATTGTAGGCTACATCCAGGTAGATAGGGTATCGTGAGCGTACATGGTCAACTAATAATCGGGTGCTCAAGATATTTATATAAGCTGAATTTATTTGAATTCTGAAATAAAAAAATGCATTTCTAATATTTAATATCCCCTAAAGCATAATTATTATAACAAATGAAAAATGAAAAATAGAGGAGCTGGCACTGGAGATAGTTGGAAATAGACAGAAAATAGTGCAGACACAGTGCCGAGGTGAGTCAAAGCCAGAGAAAGAAAAGAAAAGATAGTACATCCTCGGAGGAGGGAATCGATTCCAGAATGTGCCACGGCGCTGATTCGCCTTGCCCCTGGACTCCCCTAGAGGGCCTTGATGGCCTTCATCAGTGTGATCTAGTGCCTTCAGTTTCAGCTTTTTTTTGAGGCTGTCCAGTCTCAGCCCTGCACAGGATGTATGAGCATATGAAGAATGGAAGAGCTGGCACTCTAAATAGTTGAAAATATACAGAAAGTAGTATAGGCACGGTGCTGAGGTCAGTTTAAGGCATAGAAAAAAAGGAAAAAACAGGAAGTTGTCAAAGGAGGGAATCGAACCCAGGACCTGCCACGGCACCCATTCGCCGGGCTACTGCCACGACAGCAGGTCTACCAACTGAGCCATCTACCACAGAGTGGTGAGAGTGGAGAGATGATATTTTTTGTCACTATTAATCATCTCTCTGTGGTGTCAATTTGTGTTTTGAGATAGATGATATTTATTTTTGTTTACTGTAAATCATTTCTCTGCTGTTTGAGGTTTGATCTGTTCTCTATTTGAACTTGTTCTCTCATCTTACTTTCCCCTGGGCTCCTCTATGACCCTTGTGTGTCATGGGGCCCTAAAACCCCTCAATAAACAAACATACAAAATTTAGTTGTTACGAATACTGCAGATGTTAGTAAATCAATTATCATTAACCTGTGGTGGTTGATTCTTCTTACTGATTGTTTTACTTTAACTAAGGCTTTTCATTGTCCTTTTACCATGTTCATGTTGTTATGGACACCATCTCCATGCTTTCTTGTTTCATGTTTGTTACAATTTTCTTTTTTTCTCTCTCAATCCTAAACAGGCTGCAACCAAAAAGCAAAAATATGAAAAAATTAGTGAAAAGAAAATGTCCACACCAGTTGAAGTTCTTTGCAAGGTACAATTTTAAAAAAATAAAATTTTTTAGTCCTTTTGAAAATTCTATAATGTGCAAAATTATTAAAAGTAGTAGAGGCACTTGTTTACACATGATTTGGTCAAATGAAACTTGTGATTGTCTCATATTCTGTGTATCAGAAGATATTAGTCTACTCAGAAAATTCACACTAGCCAACTGTATGTTTTGGGGTGATATTGAATGTAGTGGATACTCATGGTGGTGTTTTTCTTATGAGGAGTGTCTAGTTAAAGCTGTAATGATAAACCCTAGGATTTTCAAAGAGTGTAAACGTTTTCCATGGATAGTCATTTAAATAGTTATAATCTTTGTTGCTGTATCAGTGTCCTTTCACATTTAAGTCATTTCATTTGCATGTTCATATTAAGCAAAAGCTAATACTGGAAAACCAAAGGGGATGAGTGCAGTTGACTGAAGGGGTTAACATGGCGTTCTAAAAAAAGACTTCGTGTTATTTAAGTGCAATGAGCGTGGTCAAAAATAAGAAATAAGCCTTTAGACAATTTAAATATTGGAATTCTTTAGTGATCATCATCGGATACATATTTTAAAAAAAGCTTACTCCTTCTGGTTATGATTTTCAGGGGTTCCCAGCTGAGTTTGCCATGTACTTGAACTATTGCCGTGGTTTACGGTTTGAGGAGTCCCCTGACTACATGTACCTAAGGCAACTGTTTAGAATCTTGTTCCGCACCTTGAACCATCAGTACGATTATGTCTTTGACTGGACCATGCTCAAACAAAAAGCCTCTTCAGGCTCTGGATCAGGAATAGCAATGTCCAGCAACATGGCCACAAATGGTTAGTTGGAGATTATTTTTTTTTCCTTTCTGTATATTTTTCTGTCCTTACTTTTTATTCTTTACTCATCAGATTTACATCAGCAGACATTGAACTTGTATTCTGTATGTCCTTATGTATTTATTTTTCTTCAATTTTCTTTCACTCCTTAAAAATAATTTTAAGAAAGGAGAAAAAAAGAAGGGATCTGGACTATGTTTATTATCTTACCTTTAAAGCTGATTAGTTGACCATTTGAATTTAGAATGTTGTTTGGATGTAAAACTCTGTACACTATTCATTATCATTAAAAATGTAACCCTCCAAGAATCCTAGTTAAATTTAAATATTCAAATATAAAATAGATGATGCAATTCTTCAAAACAAAAATAAATGTAATAGCATTAACCTGGCAAGTCACTGGATAAAAAAGCCATAAAACCACTCAAAAGGCTAATGATAGGCCATTGTGACTTTTGGAGGGTTAAAAAAATTGACGGTTTTCTCTGTTAGTGGATGACCATCGTACTTCATTTTCATTCACTACCTAAACTATATGTATAATAATTGTGTTTTTTTTCTTTTTGTCACAATTTTTTTTACACATGAAAAAATCTCTAAGTTAAAAGATACACATATAAATTCACTTTACATCTATTCTCTCTTTCTCAAGTTTAAAAATTCATCAAGCTTACTTTGTACACGGTATACTCTGAAGCTTTTATTTTAGTGTGAATCCATTTGGCTGTTTGTCGGCCTTTTTCGTGTTAAGAGTTTGGTGGGCTTTACCCATATTTTCATCTTGTTTCATTCATTTAATTGAAATAGAGTTGCCAACCAAGTTGAAAGAGAATTATTGTTTTTATTAGAAAATTGCTGGCACTCACCCCTATTGCTTTAAGTCAAACTAATTTTAAGTGTAGTCCCAAAAGAAGATTAATCTTTCTCTATCATGGTTATCGATCTAGGGATAAATTTTTATAATTATGAAGTTTTCTTCATGAACACCATCCCTTTTTTTTTTTTTTAATTATTGTGTTAATGATAAAGATCTTTAAAATATTTTATTATTTTAAAGTCAGCTGTGGACAAAATTGCCTAGGAAAGAGTTAAGTTGAATTACCAGCTAAATTTTAATTCAGAATTTTTATTTTTATTTATTTTATTAGTTACAATAATTGGTTGGCAGCTCTATCCTTAATGTAACCATGAAGTTCTGAATTTCATTTTTTGATTTGTCAGGTAAACCAACTGGAAAGTAGAACGAATTGCTGTTTCTGAATCTCAGATTTTCAACATTGTTCAAAGGTTGTTCAATTGTGTGTGGTTGTGAGTTAATTGTTATACAGCTGGACATGTTTAAACAAACCTGATAAGGGAATAGAAGTCTCATTTTTATATCCCAGATCACATGGTGGTTAAACCTTTGAGGCGTTATTCCTGGTTACCAAGTAAACTGTATCATTTTTGATTGAGTGATACTTACAGACAAGGAAAAAAAGCTGCTCCCCCTTTGTTCCTTTGTTGCAATGACAATAAGCTTTGGGCGTGAGGACAGTATTCCTTGGAAATAAATGGAAGTCGTATTGTCATTGGTATGGGCAAAGTGAAAAATCCTTGTCTGTTACCTATTACAACTTTTGGCTTGTAATGACGGAGATTCCCTCAATGGTTTGCTCTATCACATTGCAAACCTATCCTTTTGAAAGAGAGGTGTCTTTTTATCATTTTTTTAATTGTAACTCTCTACTTAGAACTCTTCACAGTTTAGTTGATGAGTTCACTTTTGAGTTACAATTTTTTGTAAGTACACAAAAAAAAAGTGAAGAAGAAAAACAGAAAAGTTAGATGTTGTCATTGGTTTTATTGTTTGTTTTTGGTTTTTTTTTGGTTTTTTGTCAGGCAGCTTTTCTTCTACAATCATGTTCTTTTTAAATATGTTCAACTGTATAAATTTGTTGAGCAGATGAATGATATTTAAAGTTTCCCTGATGCTATGAATCTATCTCACCTGAATCTGTACAGTATCAGTCATGTAGTATACTAGAAACATTGAAATGATATCAACAAAACTACAGAAGAAGATTACTTTGGCAAATTACTCCTCAAAACTGAATATAAACAACTGTTAAGTTTACAAGGTTAAGTTTGATTAAATTGAGACTTGAAAAAGAGTGAGATTGAGCTGAATTTGCAAAATGATTATTATAATAGTATTTTATATAAATATAGAACTATTAAGATAATTGTTAGGTGTCATTGCCAAATAGTTTCTTGTAAATTGATGGGTGACAAAAGCCTTATCTTGTCTTTAATCAACATTCTTGTATGGCATATGCCTTGGGAACTTAGGATTCAATTGTTGAAGCTGTCTATCCGTTTGTCTTGTGTATGAATTGTTAGCTACAAATCAGTCAATGTTACTAAACAAAAGGTAGACCTACCAGTTATAAAACATGCGCTTCTTTTGTATGTAAGAAATAAATGTGCTTCTGTTTTAGCATGTTTTGTTTTGCTGTGGGGCATTTTGTCCTCCCAGCTTGGTTGTGCTGCCATTCGTGTTGTGGGATTCAAACCCTGCCTCTCTGCTTGTGTTACTCTCTCACTCTCACTGACATTTCTCAGCACCTGAAGGTGCATTGTGTCTTGAGATCTGCATTGCATCTCGACATGTTCCTTCAACTATTTTTTTTTTCTACTTTCCCAGCTTGCTGCCAAGAGTTTTATCCATCTTTAACCCTTTGCTGACTACAATCCAGTGCTATAATGTTTAAGTTCTTCCCTTTGCTCTTTGCCGTCTACCCCGATGTCATCATTGCAGGGGTGTTTGGTTTCTTTCCTTTCTCTCGAAGCTGTGCCTTATCGAAGTTCATCTTTATTGTCCACAATAGATATGGAAAACTGTCTGCCATAAATGAAACTTATTTACAAGACTGTTTTTTTGTTTTTGTTTTTGTTTTTTTAATGATAAGAGGGATATGAAATGAGTTCAAAATTCCTCATCATTTATTAAATGTTCTTTTATTTTCTTCTCTTGATTACTTTGCTATGTTATGCGGCCTATTCTCCTACACCTTCTCTTGCTTTGAAAGACATTTACTTTTTTTGTCTTGTTCAAAGATTCTTTAGTGTTTTTACTACTAGTTTCTTCGGGTTTCTCTTAAAAAATGAAATCATCTTTCATTAGTGGGAAGGTGTCCTTTGTGGGTTCTTGTGTTTCATATCTATTGAATAAAACTATCTCAACTCCTCTTTATTTACCCCTGCAATGTTGGACTTGTGTTGTTTTGATTTTTCTCTGTAAGACAAGCTCTTTTAATAATGATAAAATGGTTCATTCTCCAAAATGAGATGACTATTTTTCCATTATCAATGTTGCTTTTCTGATAAATCAGAGCTGCTTGCTCTGCTCTTTAAAAAAAAAAAAAAAAAAAAAAAAATCAAGGGTCTTGGCAATTTCCAAATATCAAGTCTTGCAGTGTGTTTTTTTAATGTTTTTGTCTGGTATCTTTCTTTCAGTTTGGTCATCGGTTATATTGATCAAATTAACAAGAATGGATTTTGTCATTTTTTATTTATTTGATTTATTCACTGTCTCAATAAGTTTCCTTATTTGACTCTTTTTCTCTCATCCAGTTGTCTAGGTGGTGGGCGATGTAAATGAGCATTAGAATTCCATCATAGGGGAAATAATCAGTGTTAGATTTAATGACAAATAATACCAAACCTAGGTTTTAATGTGCTTGATTTCAGTTGTTTCAATTATTTTTCTGTGTGTTTTCTATATTTGCCTTTTATTTTGCATGTTTTTGTTCACTGTTCCTTTTGTTTTGTAATGTTTTTTCTCCTACTTTGAAGCCATTTTTACCCCTAAAAATCTGTGTGTGGAGGATGGGGTGATTGGGGGGAGGGGGTGGGGGATGTTTGGTGACTAGAGTTGTAAAATAGTTCTGAACTATTGTTCAGTTTATAGTTCATTTATTGTTTCTGATCTATTCTGGAATCTCTCTTGTTATCGACACTGAGAAAAAAAATAATTAATAAGGGTCAAACTTGGAGTTAATGTTATTTTAACTTTGATACCTTGATTTATGACATAGGTATATTTCAAGTTGCATTCAAATTTTGGTATAATATTTTTTAGATGCCTTTTGCTTCTGCTACTTGATTTTGTTTCTAATGTTTGTCCTTTTTTTTTTACTTTTAATCCTCATACAGGAATGCGAATGAATTGAAAGAAACCAAGGAAGCAAGCGTTCACTGAGGAGAACAACAAACTGCTCATTGTGTCATAACATCAAGTGGTTTTACCGAAGTGAAAATAAAAGAGAATGCCAGTGTGAGTTTGGAAACAAGAGAGTTCCTCAAACAGGGGAGAGAATGGGAGCCCACATTCAATGTCGTATGAATGCTTCTCATCTTCATACCATTGATCTTTCCTTATATATTTTTTTTTTGTGTGTTTGTGTCATGTTGATTTTTTTTCTGTGCATGTTCAAAATTAATAAATGATTTTATATTTGTAAATATGATACATGAACATAATATGGAGAAACCAGCATTGTGATTTGCGTGGTATTGTTGGTGTTAAGATTTTAATGATCCATTGTTTTAAATTTGAATGGTATAAATGTGCATGTGGTGTTGAGTGGGCGTTGTAGACGTCATCTTTCTCTTGTGTCTCCTCTCATCTCCTCTTTTTCTCTCATCCAGTTGTCTAGGTGGTGGGTGATGTAAATAAGCATTAGAATTCCATCATAGGGGAAATAATCAGTGTTTGATTTAGTGACAAAAAATACCAAACCTAGGTTTTAACTGGTCGTGTAATTTGTTATTTGCACCATGCCAGCAAAGTGCAGGGGCAACAATTTCAATATAACTTCTTATCAAATAACTTTGAATTTTTCATATCATCTTAAGTGTAGAGAGTAATCTTTTAGACAAAATGTATGATTCTCTGTTTTCATGTTGACCTTTTACAAAATCCTCGTGTGGACTTGTTTCTCAACTGGCAGCTCCCTTCTCAGATGTTTCAAATCAAGATTACCCAGTTTCTTTTCTTTAAAGGTAGCTGAAATTTATTTTTTTCATTAATTTAAAGTAATTACACTTTATTGTGGCTGTCTTCCAGATTTTCTATGACCTTGGATAAATTTAAAGGGAGAAAGAATTATTTCAGATCCTATTTCAAATGTATGTTTTGGTTGCCTCTATCTTTGCCTGTTGAAATCTACTTCAAGCTAATATATATAAAAAAAACCCCAGAGGAACAGAAATTGTATGGATTGTAAAAATAATCTTTGCCAGATTCAAGTGTTGAAAACTGCTAAATGAATTAAGAGTGTCTGTTGTTTTGTGGAATGGCAATGTTAACAGTCAGTCCTTTTAATTGTGATGATGTCATTTTCATTGTTGCTCATATTTTGATTTTTTAAAAATTTGTGTGTGTGTGTGTGGTTTTGTTTCCTTGTATAATTAGTGACCTTTGCGATTGATAGGTCACACCGTGTAACTGGTGTTTGTTCTGAGTTTTTAAACTAGAAGTTTTGTGTGTAAAAGAAATAATTTGAACATCCATTTGAAGATATGTAATCGGTCATATTTTATTAATGAAATATTACTGCATATGTATATAAAAATAAGAAATCTTGATATTACTTTGTTTTTTCAAAATGAAAGATTTGATCAGGGCTTTGTTTAAAAATGAAAGATTTGATCATGGTTTGAGCTGTCTGTCTAAAAAAGGTGATATTGAAGGCGTTTTTAAAGTTTTATTTTAGTTGTGTCTTGGTGGATTTTGCCTTTATGCTGTCATTACGTCGTTGCATATTCTTTGTCTTAAATGTCATAGCTTGGCTAAGGAAAGGTGTTATTGCATCAGATTTGCTGGAAAATTGCAGTTTCCACTTAAGGGAACTTGTGCCTTTTTGTCATAAAACCTTGCTTTATAGAAACAGCATCGTGAAATCAATGTATGTTTCAAAACTTAACAATATCTTTAGACTTTCTTTGTCATTTTATTGTGATGGTTGACACGACCCTCATAATGAATTTGACAATCTGTCAGAGAAATGATAGCTGTGTGGGGCTGTACTTGTTTCTTTTCTTTCACTGAAGCTTTTTGTCTTACTTTTTCCCCTACTCCTTTCTGTCCTGAGTCCAGTTTTTGTTG
>JBCIKM010387536.1:1991-20751 GCA_039654465.1 Melibe viridis
AATGAAGGAAGGAAGGAAGAAAGAGAGAGAGAAAAGTTAATCAAGTATCATAACCCCCCCCCCCCCCCCCCTCACCCCCATCAAGTGATTCCACCGAGATTGTTCAATCAATGTGGTGCGGTTCACTTGGGAAATTGGTGCTGGGGTGGGTAGGGGAGGAGTTCATATTTGCTCACTGGCGAGATATTATATCGTAAAATTCACACATTTTTGTTTGGTAGCACTCATCCCATCATCACAAAAGGAAAGAAAGAATAGAATTCTAAATTAAACAGGTGATTCATACCGAAAAATGAAAAAAAAAAACAAACGAAAAAACCGGCACTCAACTACAATAATAAAATTAATGGTTTTCAGGAGGTTTTATGATTGACTATGTACACCGTTTCTCTTCTTTTATTTTCTTTTCATCTTCAGGCACCTTCTTATAAGCTTTGCAGTTCGTCGCCATCCAGGAAAACTGCAGTATGCCAAAAACACTACTTTTCAGGAGGAGAAAAAAAAAAAAAAATTCTTTCGACTCATAATATAACATACTACATATTTTAAATGTTAAATTGAGGAAAACGAAAACAGATATTTCTATAGCAACAAGCTAGTTAGACGTGCACAGGGAAATAATAGCGGTATAGCAAGTAAAGAAAAATTGACATACTACAGTTTTCCTGGACGATGACGAGTCAATTCTCTGTATAATCCTCACTTGCCAAGAGAGTTGTAAAGAGTATTAAGGATAAACATTTCTGCTACTTAAACATTGCCACCTTCGCCCTAACTCTTTCTCTGATTGGCAAACGCAAAATTCTTTAAAAATTCACAAAGACAAAAAAAAACCCCCTGAAAAAACAACTGGATATTAATACTTCGGTATGAAACAAATTTTGCATCAAAATCAACCAAGACATATGATAAAAAAATAATAATAAAAAAGCAAAACTGTCTCAAGGGAGAAGAATTCCTTGATGAGAATCTTGATATATATATGTTATGTGTTGGACTATGCCATATATTCAAAATTCAAACAGTAAGCATTTGACGTATTGTGTATTATCAAAAAGACCAGAGAATTATTATAAAGACACGAGAGAATAAACAATGAAAGACTGTTAGTGGCTGTTACACTATAAAATATGCATCATAGAAGAGACTTTAGAGGTGCAGGTCACAGTTCAAAGTTCAAATTTAAAATAATGACAGCAAATTGTATAACAAGTAAGAATCTGTCTTGAAATCACAAAAGTGAAGAAATCACAAAGATATATATTTTGCTCTATGAAAACATACTCTTAGTCTTTGCAAACAATTGACACTGATTACCCCCCAACCCCTCGCTCCCCCCTCCCCCCCAAAAAAAAGAGTGAAAAGTAAAATCAAAGCTAAAAACAAAAAGCCACTTGTTAATGTTAATGAAGCTTGTTACCCTGTTAAAAAGCTGGACTGGATTGCAAAGCAGATGCCATTGCAGTTCGTCTTTTTACAAGACTGTCTGAACGGTACTCTTTAAAAAATTTGATCGCAGGGTCGAGACAATCTCTGACAGGCATAAATTAATAAGCTGTCTAGAAACAAACCCTCTTTGACTCTTGTGTGTTGTGGGACCCTTAAACTACCAATATACAATATGAATCATAACACATTACACAGGAGACAGAGGCTTTCTTTGCTCCTATGTATCAAATCTGTTCAGCTTATGATGCTTTCCAGCTGGTTTCCAGGGATATGCAATGACCAAATAAAAATAATTTTAAAAAGCACAAAAAGCAATAAGATTCCGCGTGCAGGAAAAGTGCAAAAAAGTCTATACACAATATGCTAATTTTCTAACAACTACAAGCAAATTCTTAAAATTTACCGTATGTAATTATCATTTGTGTTGCACTGAGATAAAAAATGATTCGATATGCTATTGCAAATATCTCCTGCTTTGATATGGCTGTACAATGTTAACAGTCTGAAAACTCTTGACACTTTGAAACATCGATACAAAGCTATAAAAAAACCCTGCGTATTGTGGGATGGTGATGAGAGTCTAGCTGTACCCTGGTGGTGAGAGCCTAGGAAAGACCTGGTGGTGAGAGCCTAGGAGAGCCCTGGTGGTGAGAGCCTAGGAGAGCACTGGTGGTGAGAGCCAAGGAGAGCACTGGTGGTGAGAGCCTAGGAGAGCCCTGGTGGTGAAAGCCTAGCTGTGCCTTGGTGGTGAGAGCCAAGCTGTGCCCTGATGGTGAGAGCCAAGCTGTGCCTGGTGGTGAGAGCCAAGCTGTGCCCTAATGGTGAGAGCCTTGGCGAGCCCTGGTGGTGAGAGCCTAGGCGAGCCCTGGTGGTGAGAGCCTAGGCGAGCCCTGGTGGTGACAGCCAAGCTGTGCCTGGTGGTGAGAGCCGAGGCGAACCCTGGTGGTGAGAGCCAAACTGTGCCCTGATGGTGAGAGTCGAAGCAAGCCCTGATGGTGAGAGCCTAGGCAAGCCCTGGTGGGGAGAGCTAAGCTGTGCCCTGATGATGAGAGCATAGGTGAGCCCTGATGATAAGAGCTAAGCTGTGTCCTGAATGTGAGAGCCTGGGCAAGCCCTGATGATGAGAGCTAAGCTGAGCCCTGAATGTGAGAGCCAAGGCAAGCCAATAGTCAGACCACTACATTACTACTGTGAGGTTTGGAAAATAAATACAAGTTGGTCTGACTGTCCCAAGGCAGAGAGGAGATAAATAAATTAATTAGTGCTGGTAGGGTATTCAACATAACCTCTTATGTCATGGTTATCGCCATCATCGTCATCATTGTCACTGTCACATCATCAAAGTCAATGTTACAATTAACATCAGCAATCACAATAAAACAATGAGAAATGGAGAAAAAAAAAAAAAATTTAAATCTGAAAACCTTCCCAGTTACAGTTTGGTTTAGATTGTCGCTGATTGATATGTGTCTGTCTTTGTTTCAGAGAGAGTATGTGTCGTGGATGCATGAGTGTGTGTGCCTTGTGTGCGTGTCTGAGTAGAAACTGTGTGTATGTAAGCGTGCAAACATGTATGTGTTTTGGGCTATTGCTGCATTAAAGTTGTAATCTTACTTTTGTGCCTTGAGAATTTGGCCAAAGAGGGATCAGTCTTTGTGCTGTATATATCAATGTGCATTACTACGCCATTATAAGCTCTTTAGAGCGCTCTGAGGATTTGACGCTTTATCGATTTATTATTATTACATGGCATCACATTTTAGCATTATTATCATCATTATCACAATCATTATCATCTTTGCTAATAATCATGACAATCATCACCATAACCATCACAATTGTCAACATTCCTCCTCCTCCTCCTCCCAACCATCCTCAGTTTACACGTTGGTTCCAGAGTGATGATGAGATTTTTTAGCACCGGCAGAAGAGGAGGAGCCTTGGAAGTGTTCGCGGAGCACAGGCCGTCCTCTGGGATCCTTGAGGCCCGTGATGGGGCTGATGCAGAAGAAGCACTCCCTCTTGCCCAGGATCTGCTGGGTGATGCACGTCCTGCGGAGCGGGGAGAGGGGAGAAAAGACAATGTTACAGTAAGTAATTTTTTCAAACCGAGGTCTACAATTACAGTGGAGCAATGATATAAAGAACAGCTTGGGCCATTCCTAATGAGTTCTTTATATAAGTAGTTCTTTATTTCAGTTAAGATATATGCATTCACTACACCCTGTGGTAAATCGGCTCATTAGTCTTTCTCAGTGAGCAGATACCACCAAAGGCAACAGCAACTATTGTTTGGCTTAAGATCGAGTAAGACCCCTTGTGTATTGCTCATTATGCCACGCAAGATTAGGTACGGAGGACTGATCATCTGTCCGTCTTCTTTTCTTGTCATCCAGAGTTTTCCCCAGCTCTTTGGAGCTGTGTCCTGACACTGCTAAGGCGGTATGAAGGCATATAGATAACAAAACAAAACAATATATGTATTCACTCTTTATAATTATAAGGTACTTACAAATCTGTTCTTCATAACTGTCAGTTCTTTTATAAGAGCGTGCTTTATAATTATAAGCATACTCTAATGTAGATGAATCATTTTATCTTTCTTTTTAGAACATGGAAGTTTTAAGATTTGATTCCTCCAATCATTCGATATCTTTGGAAGCCAGAACACACCCCCCTTTTCCCTGATTAATTGATAAAAGAAACCAAGAAAAAGAAATGAAAACAAACTTCCAAGACTAACAATATTACACATGGCACATGTACTACACACAAGGACTGAAAGAGAAATAAATATCTTACGGAATTTTCTAGGATAAGCAATAAAACTCAAAGCATTTTAAAGCACCTTTTTTTTAAGGATTTGAGATGGAAAAAAACAACAACAAACTTTGGTGTGTTTCTAGCTTAGTACTAAAGGTTATACAAGATATGCTTCCCCCTCCCCCCTGCCCAAAACCCCGCCCCTGTCCCTCCTCTTCTCACTCACCGACAGGACTGGTGTCCACAGGGAACAAAAGTCACCTGCTGAGGGTTGGCATAGCAGATGGTGCATAGGTCTTCTTCTTGCACCGTCTAGGGGGAGGGAAGAGGGGGGTCGAGGGTCGGGGTTGGGGGAGAGAAATAAAGGGAAGAAATGGAAACACAAATTAGAGACATGTTTTAACATGTTTTTGTTTTTGTATTTTGAATTGACGTATACTTTATTGACACCTGTGAAATGTAATGACACATACATCACATACTCTAAGCTTCATAATAATGAGCACATAACAAGATAAATGAGGCAACAAATATTTCTTCATCCAAATGGATATGAGGCAAGAAAGATTTCAACCAATGAACATGAGACAAGAAACATTTCAACCATTGAACATGAGACAAGAAATATTTCAACCAATGAAAATGATACAAGAAAGATTTCAACCAATGAACATGAGACAAGAAACATTTCAACCAATGAACATGAGGCAAGAAACATTTCAACCAATGAACATGACACAAAAAACATTTCAACCAATGACCAGGAGGCAAGAAACATTTCAACCAATGAACATGACACAAAAAACATTACAACCAATGAACACGAAGCAGAAACCCATCTCTCACCACATTTTCCATTGACAGTGTGACATGCTGCGTCTGCAGGAAGTGAATGAGTTTCTCGATGTCTTCCACTTCTTCCTTGCTAATCTCACTCACTGTGGATACAAAATTAAATGAAGAGAGTTGACAACAAAAGATACATTTTAAACTAATGGCTACAAAATCTAAGGTGATCACCTGATTGGGAAGAGAGGGTTGTGGAGCTTATTTCTCATGATCACAAATAATTTGTTGGTTGAGAGACAAATCGTAGCGGTCCAGGAAAACTGTAGTAATTTACAACGCTACTTTTTAGGAGGAGCACAAACAAAATTTTTTATTTTGACTGATACAATAAAATACTACATATTTTAAATGTCAAATAAAGGAAAAAGTACACAGATCCAAGCCTCTTAGATCCCCAAAGTGAAATAATTGTGGTACAGCAAATTAAAAAATTTCGAAAAAATTAACAAACTATAGTTTTCCTGGACGGTGAAGATATTACTGTAAGTGCAAAATCCTGAAAAATGAGTTAATTGCTAGTCTTCAGCAGTCGTAGAATAAACAAAAAAATACAATCGCTCTGTGTTAACATGACTGACTGTTTCTATGATTCACTTTGTGATGAATCCTTTTAACAAATGAAATTCCTTTCTAAAGCTAAACATTAACATTGGATTTTCTGATACGAGAATTTTGCAGCTACAATAACCAGCACAACACGTCTGAATATATGTAAACATTTTCTCTTTTTGTCTGCATTTTGGACTTGAGTCTTCAAACAGACTTTCAATTCTATCACTATCCATAAACTTAATAATGCAATCAATCCAGCTTGCTGTAAACAACATTCCATTCTGCATATTCCTCACATCTTTATTTAAAGTCTATCTGAATTTGTTAGCTTAAAAAATCCTTTTAAGTTTCCTATCAAACAAAATTGCTTTTGAATGAGCTACATTCTCTACACTTTTTAGATGTCAATCATTTCACAGAATCATTCTATATATATATATATATTTGTTTTTTTGTTTGTTTTTTTTTTAATTTTATTTCATTTTTTTTATGCCCACTCTCTTAGGAGTCCTTACATTTCTTGAAGGAGAAGACTTTTTCCGATTTCTTCTCCTGTTTGGATTCTGACTTGGCAGTTGCTGTAGCTGTTGGCGTGACAACGGGACCCAGGACAAACTGCAAGGAATCTGTGTTGAAGCCGGTGTCTTGCAGCAATGCCCGGGTGGCCTTCTCCTGGCTGTGAAGGTAAAAAAGTCACAGAACTACTCGTGGGATTCAAGGCAAATTGCCAAATACTAATTGCTGTCATTAACAATTTTGCACACAGTTAGAAGCTTATCTCCCATGAGAAGGTCACCTTAACAGACTATGACGCTAAATTAGAAAAACAAAATAATTTCCAATAACTGGAATTAACATACAGACTGGCATGTGAAAAACCAAAATATTTGAGATGATGAGTTGACCTCAAATTTGAAAATTCTTTCTTCTTCTATTTCATAATTTGTTTATTTATTGGTGGTTTTAGAGCACCACGACACATAAGGCTCATAGATGATACCATTTCATAAAGCTGCATCGAACTGTCTAATCATCTTTATTACTAGGTTTTCCATTCATTGAACACTCAGATTTTTTATACACACACACACACACACCTACACACACACACACACACACATACAAACACTCACACACACAAACACACCCACACACACCCGTGCACACACACACACACACACGCTAGGTGACCTACCTGGACCCTCCGCATCGGATGATCAGCTGAGCCATGATACCCACCGTCACTGACAGGATGGGATAATAGTTGACACTATCCAGCCCTGATACACACACACACACACACACACACACACACACACAAATACACGCACACCAACACAGACACAGATGAACACACACACATACATGCACAGATACACACACACAAACACAGACAAGGATGCACACACACACACACACACACACACACACACACACACACACACACACACACACACACGAATACATACACAGATACACACAGACAAACACAGACACAGATGCAAAGACATACACACATAGATACACACACACACATACACACAAACAAACACAGACACAGATGCAAAGACATACACACATACACAGATATGGATACACACAGACACACATAATGAGACAAACATAGAGATCCATGGGGAAGGGAGATGAGAAAACAAGGAAAAAGTTATTAACACCCTTTAAGTTCTTCTTCTTCTTCTTCAATTATATTGACTGACTCAGTGGAACTGAGTATTACTGTCGATGCGGGCATAATTTAGACACACCAAGAGCAAGTTTTGTCTTGGTGGGCCTCTGGGAGCTTCTCTAATACCTTGATCTTAGCGTGATGTTAAGCTTAAGTTGACATAAGACAAGAGATTCAAGATTAGATAAGATAAGATAAAATAATATAGCATAAAAAATCAGACATCAACGCAGATAAGAATCCCAAAGGATAAAACAACTTTAAAAAAAACTACTTTGTACTAATTTTATGACTTAAATATTCTCTCTTTTATTTAGTAACAGGTAAAATGAATTGAGACTTATAAAGCACTCATAATAATTGTGATAATATCAAGTGTGAGAACCAGAGGTATCTCGGTAAAAAAAACGCAGGTTTCGGATTTTTCTAGAATTTGGACAAACTTGACCTGCACTACAAGACATAAAAGATGGTTACAGTTGGACAATTAGTTCAAAAGTTATAATATGCTTTTTTCCATTTCTGCTCAAGTCCATTTTTTTTTTTTTCTGTTTAAGTCGCGATTTTCTCAAAATTTACTTTTTGGACTTAAGCACTTCTGGTTTTTACATGACGATTTACAAAAATATATTACGTAAGCATACCCCTCACAACAGACTTGGCCTCAGGCTTTGCATTATATGTACCCCATTCAACCAAAATAACTGCATTCAAATGAATTTGTCATAGTTCAAGAAAAAAAAATTACAAACCGCTGTGGGAAGATTAGAACTGACAGGATGGTGTTACAATATGATTCACATAAGCTTTGGGTAGACACAATATCAGACGTCCCCTTGTGAGTAGAAATCCTGATTTCGACGATCCTGAAGAGATCGTCGGAATGCCTCCTGGATGCAGCTCCCGAGCGGTCACCATGTGAATCTCGATGGATATCAACTCATTAAATATAGCATTTATATAGCGCTTATCCATGGTCATCACCATGCTCTAAGTGCTTTACAATACCATGATATCCCTGGCAGACAACCAATATGGAACACATGACGAGACAAGCAGCCTGTTAGGGGCTTTACAATATTTCGGACAGAGACAAAAAAAATTGTGTTCAGAGTGACTTACCTTGAATGGGAATGGCCACCAGGTTTTGGAAGGCCCCGTCCTTCAGGGTGATACGAGACATTATGTGGCATAGTAACTAGGACGGATGGAGGGAGAGGGGAGGAAGAATGGATTGGGGAGAATGGATTGAGGGAATTAAGAGGGATGGGGCGAGTAGAGGGAGGGGAGGGGGCCGGATGAAGGAGGGATGGAGAGAGAGGCAGGGAAGAGATGGAGGGAGGCAGGAAGAGATAAGAGGAGGGATGGAGAAAGAATGGAGGGAATATATTCAAGGAAAAACTTCATTTACACACACAAAGGATTGCAGTGCCTTGTGGTCGGCTTGGAAGCCGATCCGCTTTGATTTCATGCTCACACTGACCTGAACACAAATACTGTCACTGTCAAATTCTGCAGTTTTTTCCCCACTATGTGAACCTGAGCAGTACGTCCCAAAGTGAGACAGTCTCAATAAACATTCCTGTCGTTTGTGATCAACAAAAGCAGCAAAACAAGCAAAGCTTCCACAAATCCATGTAAACATCTGCTATTCATTCACCAGAGTTTTTAATATTGTCTGCTCATGTCAGTGTGTCCTACTTTCTAATTTTGTTTATTATCTTATCTGTGTACATTATGAATCATTATAGTTTACACTATCGCTGTGAAATTAAACATACTTTCCATGAAGGATGAAATAAAGTTTATCTTATCTTATCTTATCTTATCTCTCACACTGGCTTTGCATTGTCTTTTCCTTGGTACCATCTATATAAAGCTTGATGGACTTCTAACGAAATTCACTGATTTGCTCGCTTTTAATACCAAAATTGTGCCACATTAGTAATTAAGCATTCATGGCTCCAAAAAGAACTCAGCAGAAAGTCCAGAATAATCAGAATCAGAAAAAAAAAACAACCTCTCATCAAACTTTTTCTTTATTTCTCAATTTCCTCAGCTATTCTACAAAAGTGAACAACAAAGGTACATTGTAATTACCTGCATCAGTCGCTTCAAGAAGAGCTCAGCTGAGGGCCTGGACCAATCAGTGAAGACCTGCGGGGCGACCGTAGCAACCATTTCCAACACCCGCAACAGACAAACCGAGATCTCAAAGCAGGCGGCGCATATCTTGATCTGCCGTATCTCCAGATACAGGGGGCTGTCGGTGCGGATGACCAGTGATGAGATCTGGGGACAAGGCAGCAGCAGGAGTTCACAATATGTTAACACAGTTTGCACACAGGCTGACAGAGGAAATAACCTCTTGTGCAGCGTTTATTTGCATCATCCGGCTGACTTTTCATCATGTTTTGTTTTTGTTATTTTTTTTTTTCATTTGTGTTTTTGATTTTTCGAACTGATTTTTTTGTTGTTGTTTTGTTTTTGTTATTTTTTCATTTGTTTTTGACTTTTCGTATAAATGACTGAGTATAAAAATGAAAATAATTTGAGAAGCATGTCAATGCATGTTACTGTTTATAATACTTCAGCACATAATGTTCGATAGAAATACAGATGTTCAATTAAAAACGACAACAACAACAACAACAACAACAAACAAATTTAAATAATAATCTCTCTGGTGAATTCTTCATGTCCTCTTTGGGATAAAGTGATCGATTTATTTCTACAGATGGTGCTCTGAAATTGTTGAATCATTTCCCACTGGTAGAGTATATAAATCCTCCACTACAAACCCTGGTTAAACAACAAGACCAACTAACCCAGAAACAGGCCGATCTTTATTGGGGCACAGAGTGCATTCTTTTATTTCAAATTTACTACATGTTATTTTTGTCTTATACGATTCTTTCTATCGCGCCAAATTCCACTTTATCACTCTAAAGTGCATTGAGTATGAGGGTGGATATACGCTATATAAATGCTATGCATTATTGATATCACTTGGTTCTTCATGAAATGAGGTGTCAATTTGCAAAAATTATATGAGATAAAATTCCATTGATTTGTCCTTGCAACAGGAATCTCACTTCTTAGATTGGAATTACAATGGAAGCATTATAAGTTAAAACCTGGCAAAGGACTTGTGATAACAAGAATTGACTCTTGGAATTGGATAAAAGACATTTTCATTTGTCCGAATAAATTTTGTCCAGTATAAAACAAATAATGTAGACAAAATTAACTTTGTGATTGAGGTATTGAACATTCATTTTAGGTCATATTTTGCTTTAGGTCACTTTATTGAATCTTCTATTAAAAAGGTGGACAGTGGTGTGAATTTTCACTACAAACAAAATAATAATGATAAATTTTATTCCATCAATCCTCTTAGCTTAGTATTAAAATAGGCAGATGCTGCTATGGACGACTACTCCGGGCAATATTGATTAATATTGACAGATACATTTTGCTGAATAGACTGACAAAATGGGGTGGTGGTTGATTAAAGAATTGGCAACATGTTTATTGCATTTTTATGTCTCTCTTCATTCAATGATTTTCCCTGTAACATGCAGTGACGACAAGCAGCCACACAAATCTGTTTAAATATTGTTAGAATTTAGATGAATAGTCACTTCGATTAAAAAATATTTTTAGTGGGATTTTAAGTGAGGTGTTCACGGCGCATCAGGCTACGAGGGTTAAGACGGAAAATTAATCCAGCACAAAAAGACAATCAGACAGACCAACCTCCTGGCAGATGCCGACAAACTCTGAGAAAGACCAGTTGAGCTGGTTGAGGAGGCTGTCCAGGAACTTGGTGGACCGAGCCTCGTCATCAAGCAAGATCTTGGCCAGAAGGCTCTGGAATTCCTGGGACGGGCACGGCTCTGGACAGGAAGTACAGGAAACAAGGAATGTTGAATTAAACATCTACAGTAATATACTGAGTTCCATTAAAACCGCAACTCCTACACGGAGTTTAAACAAACTTGTTTTAAAAAACAAAAGTCTCTTGCATTCCTTCAGCCTTGACAATTGTATGTCCTATATACAAACTGAAACAAAAACAGGCTTCTCCGCTTGCAAACATATAAGTGCTCGGCTTCGGCACACATGTAGGAATTAGATTATTCTAGAAACTAACACTTACACCCGATGCCAACAGAATCACCAATGTAAACTAGGATAGAGCCTGTCCTTAGGCAAGTAAGTCAAACGCCTTACCAACTAAGCTGATGGGTCATCTGGTTGTATATATACAGGCCATTCGTATTCAGATGAGATAAATATTTTGCATGTTGTTAGCCCTTACTGATTGTAAAGACAAGTGTGAAGAACAAGTTTTTGGTGTGGTTGGGGGACAGGAAACAGATGGCCATTTTTACACTTGATCGGCAATTTATCAATAAAGATGAACTCAAGGAATGATGTGAAAAAAAAAAAGAAATAGAGGAGTTAAATATCGATATAAGGAAAAAAAACAAAAAAGGAATAAGTTAAATATCGATATAAGAAAATCATGACATGAGAAAATAGAGCTCAATAGTAGTTTATCATTTACTATTATATATGAAACACAGAGAGTATAAAGCATTTAAATCTTTAAATGGATAATACTTATATCACTACTTCAAGGTTAAAAGACATGAGACAAGATTTGAAGACAGTTTTAGTGAGACCTTGTACAGTGTTGACTCACTTTGCAAGCTGACGTAGCTAAACTCAGTCGGCTGTGTCTTGGGGGGTATGATGCCAGGAAGATGTGTGTAGCGGTAGCCAAACCCACAGCCCTGAAGTACAACACAAAGACTTACTAATGGATTTTTACTGTTTAACACCAAATGAAAAATACAGCAGGATTAAAAAAAAAAAAAAAGATGTAAAACTTGCATTGATGTGAACAAAGCTTGTAAAGGTCAAGGATACACATTTTGAACTAACCCTACACGTATATGACAACATTTATAAATATTTATGAATTTATGTATATTTCTACACTTATGAATATTTTTACATGTGTTTATATTTTTGACATTACCTTCTTGCTATGTAAAAGTCAAAATTTACAACTATTCATAAATTTGTGTATATAAATAATATGAATAAACTTAAGTATATTTCTACACTTATGTATATCATTCTACTTGTATGTATGCAAATTTATGTTTGTTACCTTCCAGATGCGGACCAGGATCCAGTTGGTGTGGGCCCAGGACCGGTTCTCATAGGGGGCAATCAGGCTCTGGATCATGGCAATGCGCCTGCATGGATGGGTGGATGGATAAATGGATGGTCAGATGGATGGATGGATAGTCAGATGGTCAGATGGATGGATGGATGGATAGTCAGATGGATGGGTGGTCAAATGGATAGATGGATGGATTGATGGATGGATGGATGGATAGTCAGATGGATGGATGGATGGATGGATGGATGGATGGATCGTCAGATGGATGGATGGATAGTCGGATGGATGGTCAGATGGTTGAATGGATGGATGGTCAGATGCATTGATTGATGGATGGATGGATGGGTGGATGGATGAATGGATAGTCGGATGGATGGATGAATGGTCAGATGGATGGATGGATGGATGGATGAATACGGTGTCGTATTCATACAATTACTATTTTCACAATCTTTGATTCAAGGTGTCTGCTCCCCGCTATTATTTCGATAGATGGATGGATGGATGAATGGTCAAATGGATGGATGAATGGTCAGATGGATGGATGGATGGATGGATGAATGGTCATATAGATGATGGATGGATGAATGGTCAGATGGATGGATGGATGGATGGATGGATGGATGGATGAATGGTCAGATGGATGGATGGATGAATGGATGGATGAATGGTCAGATGGATGGATGGATGAATGGATGGATGAATGGTCAGATGGATGAATGGTTGAATGGTTAGATGGATGGATGGATGAATGGATGGATGGATGAATGGTAAGATGGATGGATGAATGGATGGATGGATGAATGGTCAGATGGATAGATGGATGGATGGATGAATGGTCAGATGGATGGATGGATGGATGGATGGATGGATGGATGGATGGATGGATGAATGGTCAGATGGATGGATGGATGGATGGATGGATGAATGGTCAGATGGATGGATGGATGTATGGATGGATGAATGGTCAGATGGATGGATGGATGGATGGATGAATGGTCAGATGGATAGATGGATGGATGGATGGATGAATGGTCAGATGGATGGATGGATGGATGGATGGATGGATGGATGGATGGATGGATGGATGGATGAATGGTCAGATGGATGGATGGATGGTCAGATGGATGGATGGATGAATGGATGGATGAATGGATGGATGGATGGATGGATGGATGAATGGTCAGATGGATGGATGGATGAATGGTCAGATGGATGGATGGATGGATGGATGGATGGATGGATGGATGAATGGTCAGATGGATAGATGGATGAATGGTCAGATGTAATTGACATTCCCATTAGACAAGAGATTCTTTCAGGCGTCTGTTTTGATACTATGTCAAGAATGAATGGAGGATAGAGATGACAATCTATTGAGATGTAGTTACATTCCCATTAGACAAGAGACGCCTTCCGGGGTACATTTTCATTCTTCGTCAAGAATAAATGAATGTATTTTTTTTTCTTACAAGAGAAAAATAACTTTTGATTCATTCTTGAAAAAAGAAATTCATATCATTCATTATTGCCTTGAGTGGTAAAGTGAATCGCTGAAGGAGTTTGGTTTTCTATGCTGCATTCACTCCTCGGACTGGAGAGAAGGGTCGAAAAGAAAAAAAAAGAGAGGATAGAAGACATTATTAAATCTATTGGTATGCTGCTGCAAGTGTGTCATACTTGTCCATGGGGAGTTCCTCCAGAACACGCAGCGTGTCGGGAAAACATGTGAATCCTGCCAGGGCCTGAACCAGTGTGTCTTTCAAATCTGGCAGACAGGAAGTAGAAAAATAGATAAAACAACACACACATATTCACACAGGAAATAGAAAAACAACAGACACACACAGCCACATATACACACAATTGTGCAATTGAAATAAAAATAAATGAAGCACTGAATATCAGATAAGTGAGAGCTTTTAGTATGAATTAAAAAACCTATAGCTCCCTTTTTAACTCTAAGAACATTAGTGAGGTCCCAAAATAGTGATCAAGCACAAACACATTGACAAGTCATGAACTAGTGAGTAAGCTTTTCATAAGAAATACAAGAAGTGGCACCAGTTTCTGTTCACACAAAATATATGAAAATTTCTTTCACCCACGTCCCTCTCTTGACCAACGCTGCAAATTTTGATTTTAATGCAAGATAAGCATAAAAGCAATTTCATCACTTTTCCTTTTTTTTTCTCTATCTTTCTTTAGTCATTTCTATGTTTTTACGGATTAATTACTTTGGTTTGTTGTGATTTTTTTCCAATGATTTCTGCTTTTAACTTTGCATTAGTTTAACCTGGAGGCAAATGAATGAGAAATAGGGAGTCAGCTTCCCAGCAAGCGGGGTTTCTTTGATGATGGAAATATGTACGAAGTACCCTTAAAATTTACATATCCCAAGGCCTTAAATATTTTCTAGGTCAAGGTCAGTATTCCCATTGAACAAAATGAACAAAAGTCTATATGGCATAATGACGGCTATCTGCAAAAACTGATTGTCTCCACTGTTGGCCAAATTGGAGCTAAACGCACACCCAAACTAATTTAGACCATTTTTTCACAGGGAGAAATTTTTCAGCACAGGGTAAAAAGTGGAGATCTCCACATTTGGCCAAATTGGAACTAAACACACACCCGAGCTAATTTAGCCCCTTTTTATTTCACTGCAAGAATTTTTTGTTTTTTTTCTGGGAAAGCTTAAAAAGGTAATAATAAGACAAAATCTGTTCTTACCGCTGCTGACCAAAAGTGAGGAGAAGGCGTGGTTGACTAGGAAAGTGGCGTATCGGCTGAGGAGAGCTGAAAGATCTGGAAAGAATGTTTAAAAAGTCAGAATTTTTAGAAGCAAAACAAAATAAAAAAATAAAAAAAACAAAAAGAAAAATATATGAGTATCTAGAGATTTTCCCCTTCAACTCCCTCCTTATGTTTTCCACCAGTATGACTAAAATATTTCAATATTTGGATTACTTGACCACAACAGGACATAACGTTTTGCCCACTATTTGTAAGAGCAAATAGCAATAAGAAAAAAAAACAAAAAACCCAAAACATTCAATTTCCTTCATGTGTATGTGAAAGAAGCCTTTTACGAATATTGCTCTGAATATCTTTACACTCTGAATACAAATAGGACTAAAAGTGGATGGATGGTCTGGACAAATTTAAAAAACAAAAAAAACCCCCAAAAAAACCCCAAAAAGATCGAAAAAATCAAGCAAACAAACAAACAAACAAATTTATGCATAAAAAGGAAAAAGATATATACAAAAATATTTAGAAATAGAATTATTTTTTTCAACCAACAGAGCCATGATGTATTGGAACAGAGACCAAATCACTGAGAAACAAGAAAACTATGAGAAACAAGAGGATGCAGCTGACCTGGTATACTGGAGAAGAGGGTGGTGGGGTGGATGTAGAAGCGTAGAGCGTTGAAGCAGTTGACCACTGTCTCCATGTAGAACTCGGGCAAGTACTGAAACAGCTTCCTGTACTCGGCCGCCTTCTCCACAGTCTTGAGGACCACGTTGAGCAGCCACACGATATCTGCCTGTTTTGACTGCAAGGCAAGAATATTGACAGAAATGATAACTATGAAAACGTGGGCTGGGTGGCTCAGTTGGTAAGATGTCAGAAATCCATGCTGAAGAGCGTGGGTTTGATTCCTGCCGGAGCCATCGTGCCAACCACACTGGGGGGCGCTGCTATGCTGCTGTTGCCTGGGTTGTCCTAGTCTTCCCTCGGGACAGGCTCCACAAACAAATTTCCACCGCTGGATTAATAATCCTTTTATTTTAGTTATTAATGACAATGATTATTATCTATTCATTCATTAACAACTAGTTTTTCAAGTCAGGATCTTGACCTTTTGAATCATGGCTTAGAGGAAGAACACAGCAATGGCATGGATACAAGAAAAACATTGTACTGAAAATATGCGCTTCATGGGAACAAAGAAAAAAAAGAATGACTACATTAACTCTTTCAATACGTTACTTTTTTACAAGCCAAACTGATATAGATTCACCTGGAATGACTGAGATATACATATAAATGAATGCTTCCCATCTGGTGACTAGGGTAAGAGGCAAGGCTTACAGGGGAGTACATGAGGCTTGAGATCCACACCATCTGCCGGGCCTGCTCGGTGATCTGGAGCTCAAACACGGACTTGGCGTGCTGTAGGTGCTCCCGAACTTCTTGCAGCTGTGGGGAGAAAGAACCAAATTAAAGCTTTGGGACAGGCCATCAGATAGGAGCAGCAAGATACAAACACGATGATAAGGGGATCGGAGATGATGATGAATAAAAACTTGTCGACTGCCAAACTCAACTGGGGACATTACGAGTACAAGACACACGATAACAACCCGGAAAGAAATTTAGAGCAGAAAACAAGAGACGGGTGAACTTTTAAAAATGGTCTATACATCTGCAAGCACGAAAATGCCACAGCCTAGCCACCCAATAAGGGAAAAGATTATTCATCGAGCTTACACCTGATGCCAACAAGAATAACCCATGTTGTCCATGGCAAACCACGATAGCCCAGGCCAGGGTTCGAACCCCACACCCATCAATGTGTAAGTCAAACACCTTGCCAACTGAGCTACCTTGATCCCCAGAAATAAATAAATAAATAAATAGATAAAGTAAAATAAACGAGGGGATTACTGTTTCACTGTGTTGCCATGAAAATAAATGACCATCAAAGAAAATGGTACAGACACAGGGCCAGGATGAGAGAGTGTCAGTAAAAAGGACAAGGACATCCGGAGTCTTTGAGTTTCTATTGAGGCCCTACAAAAAATCAAAAGCAAACCAATAAAGAGATTATCGGTAAAGAGGACTCACATGCTGGGGGCATTTGCTGAGTTTGATCTCAGTATCACAGAGATTGGACACGTATTCCTGCATACTTTCTCGTAAGGCACAAATCTGAGGATAAAAAAAATGAGAAAGGGATCAAATTTTAGAAAACCTTCTTCTTATTGTTATTCTTGAATTATATCGACTGACTCCATGAGACTCAGTAATACTGTTGATGTGTGTGTGTGTGAGACCCATAAAAAAAAAATCAAGTTCCGATGGGAGGTAAGGAGTGCTGTTTAATACCTTGATCTAAAGTAGTTTAGCTATAAAATGCTAAATGAACAGTTCGTAAGCAAATTCATGGTGGCTGAAGATACAGACAGACTGACAATAGCTTGATGGATAAATCAAACTATAAGGGGTAAAACAAATAAAAAAATAAAAATAAAATCCCCTTTAATCATCCCGCAGGGGAAATTGATTTATAGGGTCTGTCCCAAGGGAAGACAACCTAGGCGGCAGCTGCTGTACAGCACCGCAGTGTGGTCAGTTCGATGACTCTGGCATGAATCGAACCCACGCTCTTCAGCATAGGAGTCTGACGCACTACCAACTGAGCAATCAAGCCCACAAAAATTATTTTTGTAATGAACCTAATCCCGTCACTGATTTAACACAACAGCTGAAAACTTATTTTTATATGATGTCATGAAAACATGAATACAAGAGAGGCAGAGAAATTCAATATCATCCAGATGAGAAACATTCGGGGACAAAAAAAAAAAATGATAATGAAAGAGTAGGATAATTTGTGGCGGGTGCAATATGAGATTTAATAATAAAAGATCATTTATGTAAAGTGCCTTATACAAAGGTCTCATGAGAGTGGCATACCTTCCCTAGCTGTTTGTGGGCTGATATATGGTAGAACAGGACCAGAGAGTCCAACAACTCCAGCAGGGAATTCCCACTTGGCATTTCCAGACGAGGATAACTGTCGCTGCTTCTTTCCACTGAAATACGGTCAAAGCATTTTTATTATTTCTACCCAAAAGATAAGAAGACAAGATAAGATAGATAAGAAATGATAAGACAAGATAGAGAGATGATTTACAATGACAAAACATATAATTTTTCCAATGTAACAATTACTATGAAAATATTGATAATTGTCAGTTGTGTGCATATGAGTGTGTGTATGATGTGTATATGTGTGTACATATGTATGAGTATATGTGTGTATATACGTATGTCTGTGTCTATGCGCGCGCGTGTGTGTGTTTGTGTGTGTGTTTGTGTGTGTGTTTGTGGTTTGTCAGTGTGTGTGTTTGTGTGCTTGTGTGTTTGAGTATGTGTGTGTGTTTTTGAGTATGTGTGTGTGTATGTATGTGTGTGTGTGTGTGTGTGTGTGTGTGTGTGTGTGTGTGTGTGTGTGTGTGTGTGTG
>JBCIKM010387537.1:0-10864 GCA_039654465.1 Melibe viridis
TATGTGTTTTGAGAGATGATGTTTATTTTTTAGTGTAAATCATCTCTCTGCTGTTTGTGGTTTGATCTGTTCCCTCTTTTTACTAATTTTATCATCTTACTTTCCTCTGGGCTCCTCTATGACCCTCGTGTGTTGTGGGGCCCTAAAACCTCCAATAAACAAACAACAATCTGCCTGCACCCTTGAGAATGACCAACAAAGAACTAATTACTAATAGCCAAGCTTGTATTTGTGATTTGTTGATTTAGTGTAAAATACCTTTTACATTGAAGAAAGTGAGTTACATGGCTCACCAGGAAGGCTAAGATAAGTCTTGACTAAGCATCTATGACGACAATCAAAGATGGATGCTGAACGGGAGCAACCTGAGCATTGCAGGGACGACTCTTTCCAGAGGGCCATTGCTGTCCTCCCTACTCGAGAGGTGTTCTGCCCATACTGCAGAGACAAGTTTGTATCACTAACTCAGCCCAAAACACATTACGAGGAGGCCAAACAAAGCATTTGTCAAGAGTATTCATACTTTTACAGCTTGACTTAAGTTTTTGTATTGTAATATATGTTTGGCATGAGTTTTGTATCGTTTCCGTGGCTTGAAATTTTAATTTATTTAATTGAACCCAGGGTTACATTAACAATAGCATTCTGAATAACTCAACGACCAGACTGAATTAAAATGCTACATTTTGCATAAAATACAAGGTATAACTCTTAACTTTATATTACTCAAACAGACATATTCATCAAGGGAAGCACAACAAAGTTAAATTAAAAAACATAATGCATATTATTAATGTCAAGTACAAAAGCCAGTATAAATCAAAGATGAAACATCAATTGAAATATCATAACAGCTGCAACAGGTAGGCCTGAAGGACGAAACTTGCACCATAGCTGCATATCAATATCATTGGTTAAGTCATATATTGCTTCAGCAAATAATACTAAAACAAACAAAAAGATTCACATGATGCCGCTGGCATTGTTATCACAGTCTCTCTCTGAACTCTCATCACAGTTCAAAACATACAAATCACATGCTGAAGAAAATGTGTCCCTAGAGACCTCCCTCCTTATTGTCTTTCTCTCCCTCCTTATTGTCTTTCTCTCCCTCCCTCCTTATTGTCTTTCTCTCCCTCTCTCCTTATTGTCTTTCTCTCCCTCCTTATTGTCTTTCTCTCCCTCCCTCCTTATTGTCTTTCTTTCCCTCCTTATTGTCTTTCTCTCCCTCCCTCTCCTTTCATGCATCAAAATACATCAAACACACCAACATACAAATAAACACACATACAAACACACAAAGGTAACAGCACAAATGGAGACAACCTGTGAACACATTTATAAACATCTTCAAACCAACACACACTCAATAAGTTTTAATATACTGTGTACAACAACATGGTAAATAAAACACACCCTACTACATCAACAATGATTTCAAGAATGAGAATCAGCACATAAATAAGGATACAAAAAAGGATAAACATAAGGATAGACAGAAGAAGAACAAGAGTCAGAAGAGACTTTATTATCTTCAAAAGCAAGTCTGTATTATGAAACAGACAAAAATAAATGACAAAAGGATAAATAAGTTACACTAAACACTGATTAAAAAAACAAAAAAAAACAAAACAAAACAAAGAAAAGAAAAAAACAACAAAAAACGAAGCAAATATCAAATGTAAGCCTGCCCCCAATTTATTTCATCAAACCATTTGAAATTTATAGGAATATCTTTTTGATTAAAAATTAATAAACCTGTTCAAAAAGATTTTTAAACTCGTTTTCATTACTTTTTGATCAAATTAGACATTTTAGTACTCATTGATAGACTGGTTGAGGATTTTTTTATAACCTTTTCATCAAATCATAATAGTGTAACCCGCTTCTATTAATGACGCCATTCAAGGATCCAAAGTGTGGGAAATTTATTCTGAACTGGTGCCTGCCCAGATCGTGAATGAGGTTGGCACCGCTGCTGCCTGGACACGACTTGACGTCGTATGTCACATAACAACATCCTGACAAACATCCATCATCGAAAAACTCTGCCTCCTGAGGAAATGCCACATTGGTTCCATTTGCAAGGGTGAATTTGGTGCCCGGAGGAAGGGTTAGCCAGTTTGGTTGATGATAATGATAACGGAGTGCGTATTCGGGATTGTCCAGGATGGCGATTGTCATGTCGTCAGGGAGAGAGAACTCTGTTCCCGGCAAAGGGCAAAACTGATCCGACCATTCACCTTCCTTTTCTTCTTTTGAGTCAGAAGAACTGATGATGGAATTCCCTTCTGAAGAAGCCTGTACTTCAGCATTGCTAGATTCTTTAGCATGACGAGACTCTGCTTCATTAATGATGTCCCCAAAAGTCTGTAGAAATTCATCACTATTTTTGGACCATGGGAAAAGAGGCAAACGGCATTTGACAAGCTCCACGTTATCGGGATAGTTCTGGTGTAAAGGGTAGGTGAGATGAAAAACTGTTCCCAGAGTGATTTTCTTGCAGCAACCATGAGGATGGGAAATCAAGATTCCCAAAGACTCATTGCAGTCAGGGACAGCATATTCTTGTTGAATACATTCAGTCCATTTACTCAGTTCTTGCACCAACTCCCTGTCATGGCTGAAGCATTCCACATGGCACAAGTCACTCAGGTATGTGTCCATTGCAGGCTTGCTTGTGTATTTCAAAATTTTGTATCCGTACAGACTTTTAAGATGATTGATATCATCATCAGAATCATAAAAACAATTAAATACAGAATGGACAACTTCAGTGTCATCATAAATCACATGCGTTGCAGATCTTACAATGGCTCTCCAGTATTCTGTAGCGGGTTGCTCGGAGTTTTCACAAACCTGGCATGGACAAGGTTTTCCTTTGACTGAATCTTTTTCAGGTGCAATGTGTATCACAGAACCTGTCCCATATCTGACCTTTCGACGACTTCCCTTAAACTGGCTGTATGGGTAACGGCCATTATTGTCAGCAAATTTTTGAGGCCTGCTTTCACTGGTGTAGCGGACGATAACCCTCACCGTTAGGTTACATCTTGCCTTGATGTAATCCATCATTTCTTTAGTCTGTCGTTCTTTTGGAAGGTGGTCTATTTTGAAGTCAGATACAGAAATGAAATTTGTATGGTTTGGGTTTTTTGGACAATTTTGGAAGAAAGTCTCCAGCTTATCTCCTTCTCCCTGAACTTCACACTCTGGAGTGACTGAAGAATGAGGAAAGAGAGTGAGAGGGCGAGGAAAAGTTTAATTGAATAAAAATAATTATGGATACCATAAAAAGGCAATGAATACTATCTACTTTTTGAAAAAAACAACAACCAAGAATAAACAAGAATAAGAAAAAGAAGGAGAAGATAAGAGAAGGCAAAGAAAAGGGGAAGAAAATGAATTTGACATTTAGATTTAAAAATTTAATAAGAACGATAAGTTTGAATCTTTGGAGTTTTCAGTCCATGGTCGTAACAAAATCACGTAAAAAATAACCTATCATGGTCTCTCAGAAAAATATCTCCAAAAGTGGTGTAGTTTGTTAGAGGTGAAATACAAGGTTGGTTCCCAACTTACCTTCAGTAACCTTGGGCAGGCCTGAGATGACAGTTTCTGCATCTGTGAGAAGATCAAATTTGTAGAATTACAGTCTGTCTTAAGTGAAATTGAGGGGAACTGAAACAACTTTTCTGTCTTTGATAAATTTCCATCTGCGCCAGGTTGCAAAGTTTAATGGAGCTTGAACAGGGAGTGGGGTTGGTGGGGGTACGGAAGTTCCTGTCTTGGACTGGACGTTTCTTTTAGTTGGCAGTGTGTAGAGTTTCTTTTGTTTCGCTACCAATATCCTTTCATACCGCTTTAGCAGTGTTGGGACCCAGCTCCAAGGAGCTGGGAAAAACTCTGGATCACAAGAAATGAAGACAGGCAGAGGCTCAGTCCACCGTGCATAATCTTGCATGGCATGATGAGCAACACATAAGGGTTATTACTCGATCTTAAGCCAAACAACAGTTGCTGTTGCCTTAGTGGTATCTGCTCATTGATAAAGACCAAAAGCCAATTTACCACAGGGCGGAGTGTAGAGTTATGGCACTTATTCTAAATGTTTTTGCGGAGCATGCTGAAAAATGACATTAAAAAATATGTGACAACATGCAAAAGATACAATTTTTCTTGCATCACAGTGATTCATTGCAGGAAATTTCAGAATATTATCATACGTTTTGAACGTCATTTTTCAATATGCTCCTCAAAATCCACATTTAGAAATACAGCCATAACTCTTCACATTGCCAACCAATAAAACTGATTATTTAACATATAAAATGCAGTTAATTGGTCCAACTGTCGGTAAAGTTTCATTGTTATATGTGCACTAGTTACAATTTATTGCAGATTTTGAGTGGTTCCTTTCTTTTTTGGTTACCTGGTATAAGGCACTTAATAACCACACTTACCATTTTCTCTTTTGCAGGGCAAAAATGACCAGAAAGAACTATAGATAGCTTCCCCATGCCTGATCATTCATCAAAATGAGAAATGTACTTGGGTTTTGTTGCTTAATAAAGGCACTGTATGATATATGGACATTAGTATAGCGCATATTCACTGTCATCACTATGCTCTAAGTGCTTTACAACACCTTATCCCTGGAAGGAGACAACGAATACATAACACATATGATGATACAAGTCGCCCATTGGGTGCATTACAATTTATGAAGATCAAAAGACAAAAAATTATTGATTTTGCTCACCTTCACCACTATCTGCCATGCTTTTTCTCTATGGTGACTGCAATTCTCTTGTAAATATCCTTTGACTCTGTGCACACACTCAGACTGGTTGATCAATATCTTTGATTGTCCATCTGAACTTGTGAAACATCTCTGTTGAAGAGTGAGAATAGAATTTATCAGTCTCCTTTTAAAATGAATGAAATGAAGCTGTAGGTAGAAAGTATATTCAAGTTGAAACTTTTGTAGCTGAGCAGTTGAGATGGTTGAGAACTAAAGGTAATGAATAGAGGATGTCGCTGTCAAAGAGCACAGTCCTCTGGAGATAGAAAAATCGTGCTCATAGGTGGTTTGTGCACTCAGGTGGAGTGCATAGGAGATAATCCATACAATACTTAATATCACCTAACATTTTGTCTCGGCCTAACATTTAGTCTCATAACCTAAGATTTTGATCAAGGAATGGAAATAACATGTCACAGCCTGTTAAGGATAGCTTAGTGAACTGGAGGTGTGTCCCACTGTGGGTGCAACCAATGACCACTCTTTTCTTTTATCAATCATCACACAACAAGGGAATGAAAGTTTCTAAACTCATCACATTCAACAAAGATAACCAACCCCATCTCTCCCTAAATCACTGAGACCTTTCTTTTGTTGTAGTGATGCAGAGACTGAAGAAATTACAGTGGCAAAGTGATAATGACTGTTTACTTTGCTCGCCGAGTCAAGTGCCTCCCACTGTTTTTGATTCTGGACATGAGAATTGAGAGTGTTATTGTGGGGCACTGGCTGAGGCCATAGTGCTCACAATTCGAGCTCTCTGTCAGCTCCACAAATGTTTGTCATAGATCGTGGTGGTGGATGAGTAGGAGACACCCACTTGAGTTGAATTTCCTTAATTTGAACATTCTGTGAGAGGGAAAACATTGGTATTGAAGCATTGAGCAGTCACATGTTCATTCGAAACCATGCTCTTAGATGGTCTTGAGTGTCTTGGAGTTGATTTTTATAGAGAAAAAAATCTGTTTCCTGGGAAAACCGTGCTCTCAGGCAGATCATGCGCTAAGGTGCTGTGCTTTTCGAAATGTCCGACAAACTGCCAAGAGTACAGGACTTTTAGCTCTGAGCTAAGAACAGCTGCACTGGCTATGATTGGTCCTCACTAGAAACCACAGATCGGTCAATTATCTGTGCATTCTTTTTCTGTGCACTGGCCTCGGACATGACATTTAATTAAGGCTGTCCTTATTCGCAACACTCTTTTCTGATGTTAGACAATCTCATCTGTAGGATAATTTCCAACTTAAATATGAGACAGAAAGTTAACAGTTACAATTTTTTGGTGTTTTGTCGCAAAATATGAGTGAAAATATAGGTTAAAAGCTTTTAAAATACTTCTACTCACATGGTTTGGTCCGTTGGTGCTTTCGATTTTTCACTTAGGATTAGAGAAAAGGGTGTTGTGAATAACCACTGCCTAAATGAAAGATCCATGTTATTATATTTTCAAAAACAGTGTCTTCAATCGGAACATTGCACACTGTTATACCTTTCCCTTCACTCTTACCTGGATGGTCGAGTTCTGTCTCACTGACTGTCATTTGCCATATTTGTCGTCTAAACGGAAATTCCTTGAAATGAAGATGGAATTTCCGGATAATCCCGTTTCTATTTTAGGGACCGCGGGAGAGATACCAAAGATCATCTTAATACAGCTGACTTCTGGATTTAAACAATTAAAGACTGTTACCTGGGAAAAGTGGGGTAAAAGAATTAAAGGGAAAAGTGGGGTAAAAGAATTAAAGGAAAATGAAACCCCAAAACATCCAATTTTGCTGTTTTCTTTCACCACACATTTTCAAATGAAAAAGAGTCGTTATATACTGTCAGTGTTTGGGAAAGATAATCTTCTGCTAAATTAATCTGCTTTGTAACTCCCCACCCACCCCCCCACCCCCCTCCATCCTGGTTCTTGACGTAAATTACTGTCTTGTGGGAGGGTGAAAAATAAAGCTTTTTGGTTGAAAAAAGTGAAAAGTGACATGGATTTAATTGTTGATTTCATTGCTGACCACGGATGTCTTATCTTATGGACAGTGGACTCTGGTGAATGACTTGTGCTGAGGTCCGGGCTGGCAGAGCGAAGGAGTGGCGAACGAAGGAATGGTGATCGAAGCGGCATGGACAATAATAATCATTTGAATAAAGATGAATAAAACCGAAACCGAAACCCCCTATTGCTTTATTTCTATAGTAAGATCTTGATTTCAACCTGTCTGTTCAATAATTTGTGCTTTTATGAAGCTTTATTTCATTTAAATTATGATAAACCCACTATGTTAGTTCTGACATGAGATAAAAGTTTGTAGGAGACATTCTAAATTATCTGCCTCTTGAAACTTTTGCGCTTTTCTTTATTTCCAATGTAAAGGGAATGAAAAAATAACCACACTCTTTTGTATCACCTATAAATATAATAACTATACAGATGGTGTATTTATAAATTGTAAAGATATCCTATGTCACTCGTAAATGACAATAATACTAAAGACACACTGCTCTGTGGTAAATTGGCTCATTGGTCTTTATCAATGAGTAGATCCCACCGAGGCAACAACAACTATTGTTTGGCTTAAGATAGAGTAATACCCTTTGTATTTCTCATTATGCAACGCAAGATTAGGCACGGTGGACCGATCCTCTGCCTGTCTTCATTTCTTGTGACCCAGAGTTCTCCCCGGCTCTTTGGAGCTGGGTCCCAACACTACTTCGGCTGTATGAATGAATATGGCTAACAAAAAAAAAACCAATCAATCAAACAAACAACAACAAAAAACCCATAGAAAGATTGGAAAGAAAAACAAAACAAAACAAAAAAAAGAAAGAAACCTAGAGAAAGAGGGGAAAGAAAAAAAAAACAACCCCCCCCCCCCCCAAAAAAAAAAAGGAAGGTTGGAATTCGTACGAGGAAGGATTCTAACCCAGAGCCTGCCAAGGCACCCATCGCCTTGTCACTGCCAGGACAGCAAGCTTTCCAACTGAGCCATCCGACACTTTTTCTTCCTTTCTTTTTATGAATCCTAAGTAGAGGCTGCTGGAAGCTGGATCGTCAAAGAATGTAAAATACCGTAGTAGGAGTATGTACGCTTCCGTAAGGACTAAGGAACATGTATACTGGACGTTTCGGGTTACCCCTTCATCAACAGGACAAAAAAACAAACAAACCCCAAACAAACAACAACACAAAACACAAATCATTAACTTGGAGAAACCGTGATAATCAGTTCAATGGGTCGTGGAAAAATGAGAGTGAATGAGACGAACATCGGGTTATACAAAGACTCTAACAGTCTCTACCAGCATGCAAAACCCAAGCAGGAGAGGGGTTGTGTAGGAGTGTTGTGTGGATGTTGGTGGTGGGGTAAGGGGGGGGGTGGCGGTATGAGTGGGACAGGTGGGATAGAGCTAGTAGAAAGGCTTGTGATTGCGTAGACTCCTAGGCCTCCGGGGAGGTAGGTGACCGGCACAAAAGGCGAATCGGAGGACAATAGGAAAGAAAGGGGTTGTCTGTCCCTCCTTACATCCTTGCAAATCTATTCATTCACGACTTCAAACACATAGTAATTATGATTCTGGTCTTTATTCTCTCCCCCCCCCCCCCAAAAAAAAAACAACAAAAAAACAAAACAAAAAAAAACAAAAAAAAAAAAAAAACATCAACAACAAGAAGCAAACAAAAAACCCAACAAAACAACATTGAGAAGTCTCTGTGTTGTGTATCTCTGCTACATCGCTTTTAAAAAAGTTGTATTCGATGCCAGTCCAGTCACAATTATATTTGTTCCGTTCCTTCCCCAATGATTTGGACTGTTATCAACAAATAACTTTCAGCAAAGAATTTTACGGAAAGAAAACTGTGTAATAGTAATAAAAACGTTTTTTTCAACATGAATTTTCAGATCAAAACTTTGATACTTTGATTACTTTCCAGACAGAAAATATGAAGTAATAATGGCAATTCATACTTTTAGAGAACAGATAACCAAAATGGCGTATTGGTGCTGAGAAAACAACTGTGAAGGAGTTCGCAGACACCAAGGCTAATTTCATCTTTGCATGTGCAGTAATAACCTTTGGATAGTGTAGCTGGTCCCATTTCAGCAATTTCTAAAATGGGAAGGAGATCAATCAATACCACCAAGAGTGGTAAATACATGAATCCCACTGATCAGTTCCGTAAGTATCTCGTTGTACTGCTATCAACGTTGATATCCTCAGTTTCTTGAAGGCAGTGATTACACCGCAACACCCTTTTTAGTACTCTAAATCTTAATACAGATCGAAACAGTCGTCGATGATCAACTAACTGAAAATGCTCTTATTATTAAAGTAAGGTATTTCAGGCCTGAGAATTAGCAGTCGCCTCATCGCAAGTGGCCTGTAAAAATAGTTGCGAGGCGAGCTCGATTGTTGGTTCTCCTCACCCGGCTGGGGATCTAAAAATTGCTGTAAAGGTCTGTTAGTTGCAATACTCTAATGTAACAAAAATGCAAAACATTCACCATGGATTTACAAGTTTTAAGACTTGCACCAGAGAGTATAATTCTTTGCAACTGCTTTTAAAAAGATTTTTTCTTTTGTTTTTCAGGAAAAGAAGCTCGAAAAAGGGAACTGAAGAAGGTGAGAATGTTTTCTGATTCTTGCAATTTTAATTTTATCAAGTAGTGTTATGTGCTGGAGATCTATCAGGTCATTCGTGATCATCAGATTCCAGAATTGATCTGTTTATGTTAGCAGATCTGTCATGCACATTAACTTGAGTGGTCTTTTTTTTTTTTTTTTCATATCTGTGTCAAATTGTGTTGTCAATAATCTTATTTCGTTTGTTTTACCAGAACAAAAAACAACGTATTATGGTGCGCACAGCTGTTCTGAAAGGAAAAGATCCAATGAAATTGCTTGAGGAAATGGAATTGATTGACAGAATGGGTAATAGTTCTTTTTCGAAGGTTATTTTTAAGGGGCATAAGTTAACTAGCTATAATTAATGGACCCTTCTGGTTCAGAAATTTGAGTTGATTTTTCAAAATATTTCAAGTTTCTGGAATTGGCTGTAACTATTTTTTCTGCCACGTGCAATTTGGACTTTTCACCACATTTTTATTTTAGTTGTTGGCAAAAATCAAGTTTTCTCATATTTGGATCTCTGAAGTGTAAAATGATAGTATCTTATATATAACACTATATATCAATGGAAATGTTATTGAAAGCTAAATAATGATCTTCAACAGTGTATGATTATGCTGAAGCTGAAGAAATTATATGGCTGTCAAAAAATATAATGTAAAAAGTAATTGAAAAACAATTCCTCTTCAATTACACAAAGCTTTAATTGTAGACAAACAACTTGAAAATGAGTAATAAGGATTTAGGCATATACAAAACAAAATTACTGTGAAAGTTCTGCTAGGCTACCATGTATCGTATGGCACAAAAAAAGTAAATTAATTTGGACATTTTTCAGTATTTTCTTATTTCATTTTCTTCCCACAGAGTATGATCCAATGCAGCCACCATCACTGAATGAAAAAGTGCTCAGAGAGAAAAGGAAAAAATTAAGAGAAACATTTGACAGAGTTTTCAAACTTTATGTAAGATATTTCATATACCTGTGAAAAACTTAGAAATATGTGGGGGTTTGATGACTATTCTATGGTCTATGTCAGTGGAAATATGGTTTGAATTGAACTCGCTTGTAGGAAAGATTTCTCTCATTTCTGTTTCTTTTGTTTTTCTTTGTCAAGATCTTTCAGATAAAAAGCCCCCTTGATTAAGTGTGAGTGTGTGTGTGTGTGTTCTTTGTGTCTGTGTAAGTTGAGGTGTAAATGTGATTATGATACTGCAATGATTTTTTTTACAAAAATTGATCTTAATTTAGCGCCTAGAGCCTGCTGCCAAGGTGGGGATAGTTTTTGCACGTTATAAATGTGCATTATTATCTATTATAAACTGTCTGACAAATAAGATGTCAAATCAAAGCTCTCACTCCGAGGAATGTCTATGGGAAATTGTATATTAATTAAGATAGGGATAACTTCACAAATCGACATTTTCCATTTT